>JAUTBQ010188347.1:0-10494 GCA_032361185.1 Lepetodrilus ovalis | reverse complement strand
CAACATCCATAGTGCTGAATGTTGCAGTAAACCTGCGAGCACTGGCTGGTACTGACAGACCAAGGATGATAACTGTATTGCCACTCTACTGACAGTGTATCCTACCAATATCGCGTCAGAAATGGAACTTCTGCGAAATTGATGCCGAGCCCCTATGGAGCGGGATTTGAACTCGGTACCTTTTGCTCCGAAGTCCAACATTCTACCACTGCGCTACATCCTGCCCATATAAAATAGTAACCTTATGAAAACAATCCATCTATCCACAGTGCTGTACAAGCTTAACCTACTTTATGGATAAATGAGTTTTGTTGGTTAGTTTGGGGACACTTTCAAGATTGTTTCACTCATATGGCTTGCATGAAAAATATGTACAGTACTGCTTGATGAGGTCTGGATTTCCACAGGTTCTTATATCTTGCAAGTTCACTTGGAATATATCATGCTGCAGATAGAACAATGATACCCTACTGAGACACCGTATATACTGACTTTGTCCGTTATCTGCTTATGAGTGGCCTTCAATGATAAGCAACGTGAAAACACGGAATGGTTTATCTGTAGTCCTATACAGGATAGCTTACCTACACAGATGTCTCCGATATCTGCTGGGTTTACACCAACATCTTTGATCACAGCTGAGAACACGTGCGACAGTAAATCATCAGCATAGGTGTCCTGCAATATGAACAGTTTAATAATGATAATAAGTAGGGCTGACTATCACAGGGAATTTCACTATCACAATAGTATTGCGATAGTTAGAATTACTATCACGATACTATCACAATTTGATAAAAATATCGCGCTAGTATCACGATAGTACTCGAGGATAGAAAATGAATGTAAATGCATAAAATTACGGGATTGTTTACATATGTCATGGCCAAACATATTTTATTGGGTAACTACCGGTATTGGTGGAAAATGTTACAAACTTATTTATAATACATGTATAATCATGGTGTTGCTTCCCGAAGGGGAAGTCCGGGATATAATACGAATCATATCTCTTATTACTAATCCCACTATTTCGGCCCTTCAGTTTCCATCTAGTACAATAATCTGCATATACATGTACATTTAAGCATTTTTGTAAGTCGTCTTCACTTTGCACCAAACACTGTATCGTCAGCATAAAGTAATACAAACAGTTTTACTAATAATCCCAGTTCATCTTCAATAAATGAATTTACAACATTCAATCCAGCAACATTATGTTCATTCAGGAAACATTCTAGGTCATTTATATATAAAGCAAATAAAAAAGGAGACAGATTTTCGCCCTGTGTTACAGGGAAGCAATTCTGATACAATATCATTTTGACCCATACATGATTTAATATTCTGATACATATTACAAAACGCATTTCGTCGATCAACATTGGGGGTGGGTGGGGGTTGAGGTGTTCGATTAGAAATTCGTTTGTCCTTGATATAGGTCAACAATCTGGGATAGTATGCTTTTAATATTTTGCATGTGTTTATAAAATTAGTCACATAAACTTCCCATGAATTAAATACTTCCTGAGAAGATTAACGGCATTGCTGACCAAAGATTGTTATACAGCTAACTGCAGCTAATCTTTTATTAGTAACCTCTAATTAATTCTTAAGGAGGTATACGTATATTGAAAAACAAATAATATGAATCAAACAGCTCTTGTCTGTAAATACTATATCAATTTCAAAATTATGTTTAAAATTTATGTCATGAATACGGTGAATCATACAAATACTAATATATTTCATATGACTCGTATATATTCCTTTAATACGAAGGAAATGGATTATGATTGATTGTATAATTTAACGTCTAAGCTACCGGTAATAACACAGATTATGACAGAACCTTGCTACCGTATATGCTGTATTTTGTTATGCCGCGAAAGATATATAAATGTTTTGAGCTACTCCATAAAATAAATGTAACCGATTTTCAATGAATTTTGTGATCTAAAACTAATTACACCCGTATGATTAAGGCATACAACCACCGACTGCGTTCAATGAGCGCATAGCACTATATGTGCGTAGTAAATGCAAACTACATTCGTTTGTGATAATTATCATCAACAATAATTTATATTTCAAATTTATGTCATGCAATTAATATTTTTCTAACATGTTCTCAAATGTCTTAATGTAATAAAAATGTAATGTTTTCGTAATGTGAAACATTCGCTTCAATAAATAATCAAAAGTCAATAATATCTTTACTATTCGTTTTTGTTCAACCATTTAATACGTTTTATGAAAATTGCCTTGTAATTTCTGCGCCGTTATATAACATGCGTACCTGGTATATCTAATTAACATTGCGAGGTTCCTGCCTCGGCAGGATGATGTCGTCTTAATTAAATCATTCGAATTCACGTAGCTAAACAATCAGGAGCACCATTTAACTTATGACCGCTTAACTATGTCGTTAAGACCATCCATTACTGCGACAGTTTAGATTCGTGTTAGTTGGCCTACAGATAAGGACGGAGATTGTGGAGACAATTTCTGATTGTTTCCGATGTTATCCGATCGTCTAACAGTCATTGGGCCTATTTGGAGTCGTTTTTAAAAAGTGGCAAATTCAACGGTTGGGTAAAACAAATTAATCTACAATAACTCTCAGCCCAAGAGGGGTCTAGTTACCAATGCTTTAACAGACTCTAAATAATACTGTCCGACTAATTAATCGTGTTTTTATTGCGGCAAATCTATGCTCGATAGCTCAACATTACCTCTCCATGATTGTACATGAATTATATCTTTATGCCATATTGATCACGTTGTATTTTATTTATGTATGTATTTACTTGTATTATTGTATTTTCCAGTACCACCGTGGGTGGTAGAATGGAAATAAATTGAACTTGAACTTGGAGGTACAAACATGATTTAGGTATTTCAATTGAATGTACTTTGCAGTTGTAGCTAAGAACTAGTCCAAAGCCAACACACATATCTGTGATATGCCTTTAAAACTTAAAATGATATTTAGCTACTCAATTAAAATTAAAATACATTTTACACAATAACAATGACATGTAGATACAGTATTCTGTATGCTTCGTGGCGGCCATCGTTGTGCTGAGAATAAAAGGAAAGGATGACGTTGTTGCGAGGCTACAGCAGACCCTAGCTGCAGTTCTATAACTTAAAGATGCCCCGTTTACTATTTTGCTATCTATTATTGCACACTTTAGCTACAGATGATGGCAGTAATGGCCGTCAACAAAGTACTAATGTATCCATGGTGCTGGGTTATATCACTACGTGTGGCATAAATACACGAACGCAATCCATCTAGAAATGGATTCACTAACCATTGATACTTTATAATGGCCACCACTGCCTTCCTCTGTAGCTAAAGGGTGCCATAATAGATAGCAAAATAGTAAAGGGGGCATCTTTTAGTTACAGAACTGCAGCTATAGCAGACCCATGCTCTACCTACAGCGGTTGACTACTCCAGGTTGTTCCATGTTCCAACTTTGGAATAAGGTTTGGAATAAGGAAGAGCCTGGAAAAGTCAACCGCTGTAGGTAGAGCATGCATCCTCCCATCAACTCAGAGGATAATGTTAAAATATCAATATTTGCAGGTGATATTGAAAAGGTTTTGCGACTGTGGTGAATTGACCATGATATTTTTAATACCATATTATTTTCAAAACAGCTTTTAGTATTCTCTTAGATCAGAATTAATGAACATAACATTAATCTATACATAGTGTATGCATATAAAGAAAGCACAAACCATTAGTCGATATCGTGATAGTTAATCGACATAATTATCATGGCTATTGGAAAAGTAATTTTCGGCGGCATAGTGAAATATGTTAATACACTGATTGACTGATATCTTGTATTTAAATCACATTTGTAAAAATCATTCATCAAAGTTATTATTAATGACGCATGCACGTACTGTATGATACGGGCCATTCGAATTATCTCCCCTTGATTCCAGTACTGTATGTATTGGAAATATCGGGCGCGATCGAGGTTTGTCATCAAATATTAGCTCCCACAGGACATAACATCAGTATGACAACAATGCTATTCTACAGGAGATAACATTTCACAACTTCACGGATTGGTCAATAATTACTAATTTGCATAGTTATTCCACTGCTGAAAAAGATTCTACCAGTCATGATGTCATCACCATCCAATCGACAGCCGTTCGCGTCCGTGATTTGAATGGGCTTGTCAATTTCACCCATCAATTGTTACCATAGCGAGTACATATGAACCCTTATGGGTATATCTTAACCACTACGAGACCAAAGCGCTCTCTTTGCCGATAGCTAATGCACTGCAAAGCAAACGCTATGGTATTTTAGAGGACATAATATAGCTTTGTGAAAGGATACCCTGTTCGGTAACTAGGCAAGTGAGGAACAATATTTATACCTTACATGTGAGCGTATTGCTTTATAATGACATTATTGTGTGATAAATAGAATCTCCACCTCGTATCTTGTAATATCAATGTCATCCTATTCGTTGATAAAAATAATCAAAATCTTTGGGCAAAACCTCGGATTTTCACTTACTTTTATCAACTTGTAGGATAACATTGTTATGATAAAAGCATTCGTGCGAGCTTCTCTATTTCTTATGCTACTGTATGCAAGGGGGTGCTACGTTACACACGCGCGGTGATATAATTAACAAAGCCCTAGGTGTTATATATTTATTTATTATATATCCACGAACAATCTTTGCACCATGTTTGCCTCATACCATATTAACAGTTCGTACCTGGAGACGAAATTGACCGTGAATTATTCAGAGACTGGTTGCGGTTCAAAGACGTTGTTTAACACTACAAGGTAACGGCACATGTAAACACGTCAATGGAAAGCGCATATCGTGGCAGGTGGAATGCACGTAATTAAACTAGTTTATGTACATACTTGCGCCAAATGGTCCTTTATTTGGTGTGGCACCGTTGGTAGGTTTTGAAGACTTTGGAGACGTTTTTATTAAAATGATGTAGATTATAAAAAAGAACTACATTTTAAAGTATTTGTATAAAATATTTTCGAATCTTAAACAAATAAAATAGTAGTATAACATAGCAATGAATCGAAATGAATCATTCTAACGTCTTTTACAAGGACTATATCTCGATCTTTGGTGATTTAATCGTAGGTCAACTAGGCTAGTCCGGCGTTTAGAGTACAATGTCAATATACATTATTAATGAGGATTAACGTGCACTTAATTGTTTGTCATTGAGCATGTTGCGAATATTTAAAAGATTTAGCATTAAACTGGTGATCTACTCCTACCTATATAATGAGAGAAACAAACTACGACAGTTTTCAACTCGTACCTATCAACATTTAATTAACTGATTGCTAAAAATGGTCGTAAGTTCGCCCTCGAGCGATACAATCAATCCAGGTAGTCACATAGTGCCGTCACAGTTAAAGTTGCTCACCTCTCTCGGTGCCAGCGGCAGGTCATGTGGAAGAAGCAGTGTTTATCCAGCAACCATCAAGAAATAATTGATGCCACTTACACGTCTTTATTGGCGCCCAACCAGAGATTTTCTCATTGACTGGGTGCCGTCTTATTGACGCACGTCTCGATAAGTAATTAACACGCACGCGCTACGGGTGCAAAAAGCATGTTTATTGTACTCATGCCGGAATCATGTGCACAATGTCAAGGTTATCGTTTCTGAGGACTACCGGTATTGTAAATGCAGGCGTGTGAAATCTAGGATAAATATATACACTAAAAGTATTAATATCCAAATTGAATTGAACATGCACCCGGACTATACCCGGACAATATTTGTGATGCAAGTTGCAGACATCTTTAACCCTCTCCATGCTGAAGGCAACCGGAGATGCCATATAGAGCTGTGTTTGTGCCTAATTCAGCAGGGAGAGGGTTAAGTTGGCAATATGATAATGTAGACTATCTGCTCCGTGCTATGGTACGTACAATCGTGAAAATATAATAACCAGCCAAAATTAATTCTTGTTCCATTTCTGTTACAATACTTTTCACTATTAATATGAATGTATCAATTTACACTAGAAATAGTTAACTATCAAGAGAAGTGAGTGGTAGCGCAATGGTGAGATTTTCAAAGCCAAAGGTCTGGTTTCGAATCCTGTCCCGGGAGTCCGGAATTAATGTGTTCGCCAGTTACATTTCTGACGCGATCATGATAGGATGCGCTGTCTGTACAGTGGCAATAGCGGCAATTAGTGGGTCAAAATCTATTTTTAGACGTATCAGGTTTAAAGATTCTGGTGATAACCTCATTGGGGAAATGTGCCTGGATGTTGTTTTATCTATGACATGTGGACGGCTGAACACATGCTGGACAACATGATTTATCTCTGAATCGAACAGAAATGTAATTACACAATCCGTACTCACAGCGTATTAAGATTTTCCCAGGTGTCTAGTCAACCCAAGGCATAGTAATCGTGGTTGGATTTCACAGGAACTCGTCCAATCCCTGGAAATTATCTCTTATTCTAAAAATAAACGTGACCCATTTAGACCCCCAATGCAGTTACCATCCTTGGTTTCTCAGTACCAACCGGTGTACACAGGTTTACTGTAACATTCAGCACTACGAATGCTGTGGATTTCCCCCTGCCCTAAACTGACAAGTCGTGATAAAAGTGAATGAAACTTGAAAGCGACTCTAGACCCCAATTAAAAAAACAATAACAAATAAAAAATAAAAAATAAAAAATAAAATCTATCTAGACTTCGAAGTCAGATATCAAAGTGTACAAGCACTCATCTACAGTGTCTTCTTCGTCTTACCATGCACTGTATACGTACTAAACGTAAGGATGAAACTTGAAAGCAACTATAGACCCCAATTTAAAAAGATTAAATAAAATAAAATATATCTAGATATCTAAATAAAATAAACTAAAATATATCTAGACATCGAAGCCAGATATGAAAGTTGACAAGCACTCATCTACAGTGTCTTCTTCGTCTTACCATGCACTGTATACGTACTAAAATAAAGGATGAAACTTGAAAGCAACTCTAGACCCCAATTTAAAAAATATATATAAAATAAAATATATAAAGATTTCGAAGCTAGATATCAATGTGTATAAACACTCATCTACAGTGTCTTCTTCGTCTTACCATAATGCACTGTACGTACTAAATTTAGGGGTGAAACCTGAAAGCGACTCTAGACACCAATTTAAAAAATACAATAAATTAAAATATATCTAGAATTCGAAGGCAGATATATCAATGTGTACAAGTATTCCTCTATGTACAGTGTCTCCTTCGTCTTACCATGCACTGTACGTACTAAACTTATAGGTGGAGGAGTTTGACCTTGCCAGTAGAACACGACATCAAAGAGAACTACCATGTTATCAAAGGCACACACTTTGATCTATGCTACAATCTTTGAAAATGTTAACGCAATTCTTCCCCTGCATTATAGCAGGTCACTTACCAAGGGTCAACTGTTGCGGATTTGTCAATGGTTCTTGACATACATTTCCAAATTATGCCTTCCCAAAGCCCAGATCGGAATTGTCAGACCACCGTTAGTTGACTTTCTGAACAAGATATCCAATACATAATATATACCACTCCAGTTACACAGAAGTATAAGTGTACCATTGGTATGCATATACTTTGCTAGTATAGTGTATCGCTGTCAAATCGATCAGTCTAATCTAACACGCACCTTTTCATCATGTTTAATAGAGCGGACCAGAAAAGCCGAACACCTTTTCAATTATTATGACAGCTTCAACTTTCATATGAAGGATCATGTTTTGTTAAGGATTGAAAAGTCGATATACAAACAAAATTCGTAATTATTATTCCTTGAACGTGTCATGTGAAAGGAATTCCCATTCGTTTGCTGTATACACAGACTTACTAGTATATAGAATAGCGTGTATACAATTCTTCGCATGTAGGCATGTCTATATGTTAACTATGTCTAGTAATATTAGGGATATAGATTCCACAATAACAACATTGCCCTATTGTAATCTATACTACAATCAGTATCCTAGTGGGAATTACAATATTTATTTTCCATTTTCTTGGAGATCATAAAATAATATAAAGTTCTGCGTAAGAAATTTACTGATTACATTAACATAATACATTATATCTTCCTGGTTATTATTAATGTGTGATGTCGTAATTGGTGTCGTCAACTTATAGTTACATTTGAAAATATTTATATATGTCTATACAATATCAATTGAACGTCATGAACATGCTGAATGAAACATGTTAAATATAATTCCTACTTTAGCATACCAATGTTCTAATTAAATGATACAATATACTCCATATTATTTTACGCATATCGACTTACACATTCATGTTAACAAATTGAAAATTAAGTACATAATTATATACCCCGCCCCCAAACCAATTTTCTGCCTAATGCTTCTCGAATAAGCGTTCAAAGTTCACAAGCGTCAGTTTGGTAAAGATATATTACACAACTTGTGTTTACCTATGTGTTTGACAACGCTAGGGCTGTATTAAATCAAGCGTGATTTGTTTAAAGGGGATAATTGCATGGCTTTTAAAACGAGTTCAATTTCACCTGCTGCATTGGTTCCAATGTTCTCGGTCACATGAGAAGACGACTTGAGACCGTTATGAAGATTATTCGGTATCGTTTGTTTGTTGTTGTTATGACTTTATCAGAAGTTTGCCTTAAGCCTAGTTTAACCTATGACTAGTATCTACATTTGTATTTGCCATATGCCAGTTTATTAGCCACGAACAAAGTATGCCAACATACTGAGTATACCCTACCATTTCATTTCGCTGGAACATTTCAGGTACACATACAAACACAAACATACACAAACACACACACACACACACACACACACACACACACACACACACACACACACACACACTCACACACACTCACACACACACACACACACACACACACACACACACACACATACACAAAAAAAAAAACACGCACGCTTTTTGGACCAAAAAACCCGACAACATTTCCGTACTTTTTATAGTCAATTTTGTAACATTGAGTCTAATGGTATTTCCGTAGTGTTTTTAAAGCATTTCTAGACGTGACACAACATCGTATTGGAATGCGTGAAATTGACATTATATGTCTAATATACCAGTACTTCCGGGGACTTGACAGACAGCTGAGGCAAGTTACCAAAACAGGTTTGCTACGATGACTATTCACAATAAGTATGTATACAAATGTACACGATGTCTAGCAGTCAAGTCAAAACGCTTTGGGGCCAGTGATGTTAGAACTTTCGTACTTGGATTGTTTTCAATTTGGCATAACTAGTATTTACGAAAATCATTCTTATTTACGAAAATCATCTATAAGACTGTATTATATAAGCATGTAATGAAATCAGTTACCTTAGTAATAGTAATAATTGTAAATGCCGTTTCGTAGCAATATTTTCGATTTTTCATTATTTTTTTCCTCATATTTTTAACGAACAAGTGACACTTCGAAAAATATGTAATAAAATCATCAACAATCGAAATATATGCCACGAAACGTCTTTGAGAAAGACGCTGACCTCAGAATCATGTTTTGCCCACGTGATTCGTTAAGCTAACGTATAGACACTGACATAATGTAAGCCTACCTTATACATCAAGCGTGTTTAATTTCTGTGACATATGAAAGAGACATAATTGATCAGCATTATTAATTTGATAGAAAACACTAACGTGATTGCTCTGAAATGTCATCGTCTCGCTAATTGTACTATTTTCTCCATGTAATTAACCGTTATTAATTGAGACATAATGCAGTAATATGTCGATTGATTAATTATGAGCTAAATGTTGTAATTACTTGTATAAATAAGTCAAATATGTATAAATAACGTTTCCATCAATACTAAAAGTATATACTTTTATTTTATTTTCATATCATGAATATTCTATGGGAAATATTTACTATCTTATCTATTTTCTGAATTGTTCTATATGTAGAAATATTCCTGTTGTACATAATGATAGGTAGCATGCCATTATGCTTTATAGGAATTCCTAATAACTCATGCTTGTTGATTCTATCGCCTTGGTGTCTTCGCTACATCAGTACCCTATTTACAGAAATGACACGAAAACTCCGTAAAGAGCAAATAGTGATTCCTTCTTTTGTGGGGCCGAGCACACGTGTTCCGTGGTAAGGATTAGAGTAAAACATGACAAGTGTTGTCAGAAACATAGGCCCTACAAGAATTTCAGAAACATACACGTCATCTTACGAGAGGTTATACTGTATTGGCAAGTAAACGCGATCTAGAACTTTAACAACCGAAAAAACTAATTGATACACTTGCTTCTCAGAAAAATAATAACACATATAATTTAGTTAAATATATAAACGTGTTATGACGCTGAGGTATTTGTCTGAGTTGTCTGCCCATGTGGTCCCAGAGATGTTCTATGGGTGGTATGTCCGGAAAGCTGGCAGGGCACAACTGCC
>JAUTBQ010188325.1:0-10496 GCA_032361185.1 Lepetodrilus ovalis | reverse complement strand
CCCCGTTTCACAAAGGTGTCCTAACTATTTAGGAGCTCCTAAACAGTCATCACCTGGCAACAAACGTTTCACGATGATGTCATAAGACATATTCCTTCATAAATCGACATCAAACTGAAACTGGGTCATAAAGTTAGGAGCTCCTAAAGTTTGGACACCTTCGTGAAACGGGGGCCTGGAGTCCAAATGATGTTTTTTATATAGTGGCATGTCACTTGAAACACCCAGAGGCTTTTACATGTAGGTGCGGGCAGCAGTTTACGTGGTTAACATGAAAGCACTAATTTATTATTTTGTACTAATCAGCCAAAATTAATAATTCAAAATCATTGCAGAAATCGGCAAAGTATATGCAGGAGTTTCACCAGGGCTCGATCAGCCTAATCGCTGACAAGTGTCTCTGTTTATCATGCAGGGCCTCGTGCGACAAGAAATGTGGAATTACCGAATGTATATTAGGAGATAAATATAATATGGTGTTTTGAAATTTGCAAAATGTTATTGAAATGGAACAAGGGTAATTTCGTTTGAACCTGACCTGCTTGAGTATATGAGCAATATGCAGGGATGTAAACTTGCTTTAAAAACTTATTAGCCCAAATACTCATACAAATAACACACCAAAAAAAAATGAATTTCTACTAGCCCTTGCGCTACCATTAGCATGATTAGTAATTGGGAGAAATGGCACGAGCTAGAGTTAATTTCCATCTCTTTAACCCTATCCCTGCTGGATTAGGCCCAGACACTGCTCTTTAGGGCATCTCCGGTTCCCTGCAGCAGGGAGAGGGTTAATATGCAATTAATACATGATGCTACACTATTGTGCTGAGGTGCCGGTGATAATTAACAGTTGTCTATTCTACACTATTGTGCTGAGATCGCCGGTGATAATTAACAGTTGTCTATTCTACACTATTGTGCTGAGGTGCCGGTGATAATTAACAGTTGTCTATTCTACAGGTAGTGGGGGCAGCACTCCGCTCCAAGATGAACCTGAATACGAAGGTGACAGTCCTGAGGTTGGTATTCAGACACTCTGACATGTTACTAATTATTGTGTAGTTGTCAGCAAATCATTGTACACAGTGGCTATTTTTAAAAAATAAAAAATTGTGATTTATGTGACAGTCATTCTGTCCAAAGAAAAATATTTTCAATGTTATTTCACTTTCCGTGCTGAGCATTCTGAAGCCAGAAGGCAACCACAGTTTCTTTAAACTTTAGAGCTGTGTTCGTGCCTAGTCCAGCAGGATCTCTCAAAAAAGTGCATGGTTAAGCTTATGTAATGCACTAATTCATTCATTTAGCAGAATAGCTATGATCACAGATTTAGTAGATTTTCGTTTTTATGATCATTGATCGAAATAGACGATGTCCTGGAGGTCATTTGAAAGTCTACAATTGTTAAAGGTATCTGTGTGACCCCATGAAAATTGCACATTTTACCACCATTAACATTGTGCCTATGGAAAATGATCCCCTGATTATTTTTATGAATTTCGAACACTGATGCTACCTGTACTCTGTCTTATTACCCTGGGTGTCGTTTCTCGAAGCTCTCGTATCTACTACTAGACCATAAGCACTCTTGTGGCGATTTCTAATACATGGAGTTTGTTCACTTATCAAGGCAATTTGGTCTCTTAGTGGATAAGAGAGCTCCGAGAAACGTTACCCTGCTTATTAACAATTAAAACTAATAATTATTTTTAATAATAATAGGTTCAATGATATTTTGACTTTGTCAATTTTTTTGAGTTCC
Organism: Lepetodrilus ovalis; assembly: GCA_032361185.1. Taxonomy (NCBI): domain Eukaryota; kingdom Metazoa; phylum Mollusca; class Gastropoda; order Lepetellida; family Lepetodrilidae; genus Lepetodrilus; species Lepetodrilus ovalis. The sequence goes on along the minus strand of JAUTBQ010188325.1, from coordinate 8,731 downwards.
GTAAGACAGTTGTGAATGTGCCATTGTTTTGTGATGACAGGAAGACGGGGCGGGTCCGCAGACCCCAGGAAGCGGATCCAGCGGACCTCAGAGCGTAGAGAGGGATGAGCAGGGATCTGATGATGAACAGGACAAGACGGTGGTTGCCCGCGGTGACGACGGCGACGACTACATCAGCGATGGCGGTGAGGTGGAGCGCGAGGAGGTGCAGAGAGACGTCGACGATGACGACGAGGAGGTGGAGCGGGAGGAGGTGGATAGAGGTGAGATGGATGACGATCAGCCTTACCAGCCAGGAGGCAGCGACGGAGAGGATGCAGGATCCGTGAGTCCTCCGGGATCCCCGGGAAGTGGATCAGGCGGAAGTCCTCCTGCCTCACCTACGAGTTCTGTGGGCGGTCCTCAGTCGCCTCCAGGAAGCGGTCCTCAGTCTCCAACAGGAAGCGGTCCTCAGTCTCCAACAGGAAGCGGCCCTCAATCTCCTCCCGGTAGCCCAATGAGTATCGACGGATCCGAAGCAGGAAGTCGTCCTCAATCCCCAGGCGGAAGTGGACCAGCATCTCCGGGCGGCAGTCAGCGGTCAGGTAGTGTCTCTCCAACCCCGTCGGCTAGTGGGCCACAGTCTCCGGCTAGTGGGCCTCGCTCCCCAGATAGTGGGCCTCGGTCTCCAGCCAGTGGGCCTCGGTCACCAGATAGTGGGCCTAGATCGCCGGCTAGTGGGCCTAGATCACCAGCCAGTGGGCCTCAGTCTCCGGCTAGTCGGCCTCGCTCCCCAGATAGTGGGCCTAGATCACCGGCTAGTGGGCCTAGATCCCCTGGTAGTGGACCTCAATCTCCAGCCAGTGGGCCTCGATCTCCGGCCAGTGGGCCGCAGTCCCCCGATGGCAGCGAACCACGACCCCCAACATCGCCCATGTTCAGTGCACCTAACTCGCCCACAAACTCTCCGATGGCACCGGGCATTGAGTCCTTCTTGCAAGACGACTCGCAGTCCATGTCCCACCGCAGTCGGTCCCAGTCTCCGGTCCGTGAACGGTCCGGGGGTCAGTCCCCGTCCTACAGTCCTCGCAGCGGATCCAGTAGAGCTGCCTCGCCAGCAGGTACTATCTTTGTCTACCTGTAGTGCTGCGTAGTAGTAGTAGTATCATCATCTTTGCATGGTAGCAGTAGTAAATGGTTGGGTTTGAGATTTAGAGCAGCTCTCAAGATAATTTCACTCATATCATAGCCCAGGGCTCCAGACTAACATATGCCTGTACAGGGGCAAGTTATATTGCACTGCGGGCATACAGCAGCTTTGGTGCCTTTACAAGAAACTCAAAATGTTAGTCAGGAGTCCTGATAGCATGCATGTTTTGTGTGTACATACCCTGCTTATGCTAGCCCAGATTTCCACTGGTTACGATTATTTCAGCCATATCATGGCTTGCATGTTTTGTGTCTACATGTCCCACTTCATCCTCCCCCTCCCCCTCTCCCCCTTCCCTGAGGTACTGATTACATTTGCACTTCATCTACCCCTGGCTCACATCTAGGGCAAAACGTGTGCACAGTCTTTAGGAGCTATTAATAGAACCGTGATAACATCTAGTTCATTGGATAGATTTTTACGGCCTTTTCATCGGGAAAATTATTTAATTAGTTGGCATTTTGCTTGCGTTTTGCCCTATATGTGAGCCAGGGTTAGATGAAGTGCTAACGTAATCAGTACCTCTGGGGTGCGAGGATGGTCCCACTTGTGCCAGCCCGGATTTCCACCTGTTTTCTAACTTGCTCTCTCACCAGAATGTGTTCCCCTGCAGTTACACATCCTGACTCCCAAGACAACCATGGCCTTGCTTTATCCCCGAGCAACAAGCCGAACAAGAACTACATCTACTTGTGTATTTGTGAATAAAAAAAAAATAAAAAAAATAAAAAATTAAAGAAAGAAAAAATGAAAAAAATAAAGTCTAAATAAAAAAGAAGAAAACATGAAAAAAATAAAGTCTAAATAAAAAAGAAGAAAACATAAAAAAAATAAAAATTAAAAAAAAAGGATGTACCGTCCTATAAATAGCATCTTTGGGTGTGACAAGGCCCGTGTTCGAACCACTGACCGATAGTTCTTCAGTACGACCCTGTACCGACTTGGTGACACTGATTGTGGTAATAGATGTTGCAGATATACTGTTGAAACTTGGGGCCTTTGGGGCTTTTTTCATGATTTCACTTCTTGGTAGTGGTGGTTGTTATGCTATGTAAGATATACTTTGTTTTCCCCAATAATCAGGCATCAATACCTACTTTTATGACTTGCTAGCCTGAATAGTGATATAAATAACACATATTTACCAAAGAAAACATGAATTTCTATGAGCCTTTTGCAGCAATAGAAACTAACATTAAAACCTACTCGTCCGAATAGTGATACAAATAACAAACGCTATGAATTTCTACTCGCCCTTGCTTAGGAAGGATACAGTTAAAGCATTTTTCCAGGCGATTAGGTGAGTGTTAATTGCGAACCCTGGCCTTTGGGGATACCTTCAACATTGAGAGAAATGGTTCGCGCTAGTGTTAATTTTGTATATATTTCACTATATTTGTGCACCACGTTTGTTATTATAAATCTATAAATAAGGAGAGGACTGAGATAAATGTCCTTTTGAACTTAAGTCATTAAAATATTTTGAAATCCAAAATAAATATCCGGCTACAGATCCATACTCCAACATGGTTTTTTTTACTTTCTGTAAATGTTTTTTCAATTATCAGTCATGATTATTAATATTTCATTTGCTCTTCCATTATGCTATTATCTGATTTTCAGTTTTCCCTTTTGTATTATCATGTTGCTAAGACTAGAGCATTTAATAGTATTAATATGATTTCAGTGTAAATCAAAGCTATTTCTGTCTTTATCACGTGCAATTATGTATATTTTCTGGGAAAGTAACATTTAGCATTATAAATTTGAACATACTTTCAAGTGTAAGTTAATGCTCAATGGTAAAAAATCACATTGTTATTAATATTATTTATTTATTTATTTATTTATTTATTTATTTATTTATTTGCTTAATTGTTTGCTTAATTGTTTGTTTGTTTGGATGATGTATGTACGTGTATGTATGTAGGTATTTGTATTTTTTATTATTTTATTTTTTATTATTTTATTTTTTATTATTATTTATTTTAGTTACATGCATAAAATATTTTATTAACTTATCACTAACTATTCTCTTTAATTTATTTTCCAAATGCTATTTTCTACAATTGCGTATGTTTTGACCAATGTCCTTTCTGTAACAGGAAGTGGTCCCGCCACTCCGTCCTTCCAGGGGAGCCTGCGTAGTCCTGGTGATGAGTCTGATAAGGAGAACAATGTGGACAGCGACAATGAGAGGCACCGCCCAAAGTAGGAACACTGTCTAAATGCTTCTTGTTTGCTCATCAAGCACTAAAAAAAATAGTACCATATTTGACATATTATACGCTCCGCTCTAATACACGCCCCCCTTTAAGTAAAAAATGTTTAAATAAAAAAAATATATCCCATATTTGTGTTTTTTTCAAATTGAAAAGAAAATCTTTCAAATTAAAAAAAAAATCTTTTAAATTTAACCAAAATTATTTTTCTAAATTTAATAATCCCCTCCAGCATAATTTTGTTATACACCCTGGGCATATAATACGTCGAATATGGTACTTTTAATGTAACAGTAAATTCATATTGTATAAACCTAAAGAACTCGTGATCCTACACCACATACAGTGATTGATTTCCTTCTAAATGGTCTGTTATCGGTAAATCAAATCATTTTCTGGGGTGTCAGTTTGTTTGTTTATATAGACTGCTAGGTGAGCAGGAGCATGTGGCCTCTCAGCTGTTTGACCAAGGACCAACCGCAGTGTACTCTTCTAACCATGTGACTAACATAGTCAAGTAAATAAACAAACTTGAAAGTAAATCAGGCACTGTACTTGGTGTAGGATCATCATTTCTTTATGTTTATGCAATATGAATTTAATATTTGAGTCACTTTAAATTATTGAAATCAAATTCTGTAGCTTTACTTCATGGATAATTTGTGAAAGAATCTTGAAAATGGATCTAAATCCCAATTTAAAGATAATAATAGTAATAATATAATACCAGAGGGAAGCGAAATAACTCATAACTTGTATATATATGCACGCATTATTTTCATTATTGTCAACTTTAGTGTGAGTATTTTTGTATTCAAACAGCATATAGTGAGCAATGATCGCGATTGACGTCAACTCAGCAGGGAGTATGCTTTCATGCTCGATTTATTTGTATATGGTTTGTTTTAATCTTTAGGGCACGTAGGATCATATCAGATGACGAAAGCGACAGAGAAGATGCTGAACCTGAAGAAAAAAAGAAAGGTACCATAATCGGACATTTTGAAACTCAGCTTGAGCAATCAGCTGCCATTATTCTTCTAATGCATCTGAAAGTTCTTGAAGAGTAGACGTTTGGAAATTCCTCATTGAAATTACTTCTGGGTATCGGTTTCTCGAAGCTCTCATATCTACTACAAGACCATAAGCACTCGTAGCGATCTCTTATGCATGGCACTCGTGCACTTAACAGAGCGCTATTGTCTCATAGTGGATATGAGAGCTTCGAGAACCGATGCCCTGGTCCTTAATTAATTTTGTTGAGTATATTTTGTAAGCAGGAAAATGCAGTGTTAATAGCAGAACATTGAGACTCGATCGCTGTGTCTCTAACCCTGAGTAAAATGCTTACCTGGGAACCAATTCTGAAGACAGTATGCAATGATTCGTATTCTAAAATATAGACAAATCCAAGTGCAACAAGACAATATTGTGTAAACAAGACGACTAATGTTACTGCTTATGTTTATGTTGTATATTTCAGCTAAAGACAGTGATGATGAAGACAGTGGCAAAGAGTAAGTGGATTAGCGATATATTATTTGGATTTACTAAAAAAAATTATCAGGAATGGGTGAAAGATTCTTGCTGTGATTATAAAGCAATAACTCATTTTTTATTATTAAAATAATAATAAAAATAATGTGCACATTTATGTTGTGTTGAATCCATGCTCAAACACATGCTCATAGTGCAATATTACAGTGCCCCCTCGATATAACATGGTCTGGTGCACCGCGGATTTGGATATAACGTGGGGTCAGACGTGGATCCCAATTTTATTTTCGTTATTTCCCAGTAATATCGAGAGGACACTGTATTACCTTTTTATTACCTTTGGCTCGACAAGCAGCAGTGCTTTGGTAATTTCTGCATTCTTGGAAATTTCTTTATGTCTTATCACTAGACAATTAACCTACACTAAAATATTAACCCTCGGTATAATGCTGAAGTTGGGGTCCATGACATATCCCCCTAGTGCCCGCCTTGTACGATATTACAAAAATTAAAATTGGATCCATGTCTGACCCTGCATTATATCCGAATCCGCGGTACATCAGGCCATGTTAAATCCAGCTGGTACTGTATATGATCCCATTAACTAAAATAATCTATTCTGTGCTCATAGGTCTGGCGCAGACGAACTGATCGCGGACATCTTTGGCTCGAGTGATGATGAAGATGAGGAATTCGAGGTAAAATGTCGACCTGTTTCCTGTCATGCTTACCATGCTTGGTGGTTGATGATAATAATTTATGTATGACTATGCCCTGCTTTTCAAGCGGATTTCCAAAAAATAATTCTGAAATATATTTTTTCCACAGGGTTTCGGTGAAGCTGACGTAGAAGCCCATGCAAAGAAGAAAGAGAAAAAGAAAGCAGGTGAGATTACATATTTTTAGGGGGAAATGTGCTATGAATTCACCATGGCAGCTAGTATTTAAATAATTTAAATATATATTTTACTGATAGAAATCATGAGAATATGACTGGAAAATCTGTATGGCTAGTTTCAAGGTTAGATTAAATAAATAAATGGAAATTAAGAATTGTATTGCAAAATAGAATCTTAGTGGACGTTTTTCAACATGGAAAACAGTTCCTCGCATGAGAAGCATAGGTCGTGTTTGATTCGCAATCGAGGGTGGAGTGTGGGTACATGAAAAGCAAATCTGTCGGTAAGCACCAAAACTGATTTTACAAACGTGAGACGATTTGCTTTTCATGCACCCACACTTCACCCTCGATTGCCAATCAAATACGACCATAGAGTAGGGTTTGTGTATTGTGTGCAGTTCTCTCCCTTGGTTGATTGCCACATGACTAGATATTTGCATTGAACAAAAACATTAAAACACCTCTCAGTAGGATGGCATTTATTTCTTGAAAGCAAAATTACATTTGTTGACAGCAAAATCAGATTTATTGACAGAAAAATCACAGAATTATCTTTTGACTGGAACATGACATTATTTACTGCAAAATATTTCTTGACTGCAAAATGATATTTCTTGACTGCAAAATGCCATCTATTAACAGCCATCGAGGCAGATGCGGATGAAACAGGGTCCGTGGCGCCAGAGGTCTTGCCAGAGTTGTCAGACGACGAGAACGAAGACTCGGCCAGAAAATCTGGCGAAGGATCGTAAGTTACGCTCTACTAATCCATTTCTAAATTTTACTATTTCCGAGTCGAAATTAATGAAAGTTGAAATACAGACATGTTGTGACAAAACACCAATTTAGTGGATAGTAGCAAAGACAAACAATTTTTTTTTTATCTTTTTAGATGGATTCATTAAAAACATATTTTAATTTAAATACAGTGTTTTTTCTTAAAATCATTAAATTCTGATCCTATCGGTCGTAAATACACGAACAATGTTTCAGGGAATTTGTGTCAGACTTTGAGGTGATGCTACAGAGGAAAAAGGAGGAGAGACAGAGACTACGGAGGAAGCGGAAAGACATCGACATGATCAACGACAACGACGACTTGATAGCGGACATGATAGGCAAGATGAAGCTAGCTGCCGAGGTACGATCGACTGTTAGAGATAACCCTATCTTGAAGATGGCTCTAAACCATAATTTGAAACCGAAAATAAGTTACCTTTCTGATGCGATATTGATAGGATTCACTGTCGGTACAGTGGCAATACAGATATCATCCTTGGTCTGTCGGTACCAGCCATTGCTAGCAGGTTTACCACAACATTCAGCGCTACAGATGTTGCGAGTTTCCTCCTGCCCTAAACTGACGATGTTAGTGAAAGATTCTAGAAAGCGACTCTAAACCCCATTACAAAAAAAAAGTATATCATTCATGTTTATTTTTATTTTATACTTTTATCCCGTAGTTTTCAATATATTTCACCATCGGTTGCCTTGAGCAGTAAGAAGGTTAGAGACTGATCTTATTTTATTTGTGTGTGCGTATTCTTTCAGGATGACCGAGAACTGAATAAGAAGAAACAAGCAGCTACGAAAAAGCTCAAACTTCTGCCATGGGTTATGTCGCAACTCATGAAGTGAGTGTATTGTGCCAGTTCTATTTATTTTTAGCAATGTTTACTGGTTAACGGGTCGATAAGCTAGCTCGGAGTTTCGGACACGCTCAATATACGCATGCATGTGTCAAAGGTGAAAGGTGAAAGCACAACTGTCTGAGGTGCTGTAGCACTAATAATGTGTTTATTATCTATTTAGCATTACGCTATTGTTACCACTGCCACTGTGAGCTATCTTGGTGGTTGTCATAAGCGTTTTAGACTTTATGGTTTGACAGCGAACGTCGATGCACAATGTGTTTATTTTCCCACAGTGACTTTAGTGACACAAGTTTACCATTGCTTATGGATGAATGATTGCTACAGTGGTGTTAAGCAACTACTCACTCGCACACTCACTCACTCACTCATGCCAATGATACTCTACTTTCAGGTCAGATTTACATTCAATTTTCTTGGACTCGGGAATTCTCAGTGGGATGTGTGTAAGTAAATTTCTTTTTATGAGCAAGTTCCTTGTATGATCAAGGGAGATAATGTACTAGGAAGGTCTAGCCATAGCCAATCAAAATGAGCTAACAGAAGTTGGCAAGGAGGGATATCATTGGCTAGTAGCAATGTTCATGGTCACACATTTGAATTGGATGTCTATTAATCTGCATATTAGGAGTAAACCCAGGTCTAATTATTTATCTATTTCTATTTGAATAATGTTTCACTTTGGTAAAGTATTGAATCAATTGATTAGGGTTTTTTTTCCCATTTATTTTTCATATGTCATGTTTAATTTTATATTGTTCTTTTTAGGAGTGGCTGGCACCCCTTCCAGACAAAAGCTTACCACATTTAACAATCCGAGAATCCTTGTTAAAGATCCTCATAGAAGTAAGAGTTTAAGTACTTATCGTTGAAGCACTGTTCTAAGACTTCAAACTGAAATGCATTAATCTGAATTTATTTTTATGTAATTATTCCGTGACTCCTTCTCAATGTCCTTATTCAGACATCGTCGCATATGGATGAAATATTCCTGCTGTGATGTAAAGCAATAATTCAATCAAAAACCTTATCCAGGCATGGCAATTGTTTGCGGATCCATGGGAATCTGTCAATTTATTTTTCCAGGGGTGGATTTATTTGCCTCGGATGTAGCTTGCTTCCTGGAGCACCCAGACTCCGGGCGTGTTTTCGCACTGAAATCACAATCGTCTGTTACCATGTTTGGAGTGAGAAGGGGCGGGATGTAGCGCAGTGGTAGAACGTTGGACTTCGGAGCAAAGGGTACCGAGTTCAAATCCCGCCCCACGGG
>JAUTBQ010188314.1:387-10497 GCA_032361185.1 Lepetodrilus ovalis | reverse complement strand
CTGAAAAAATTAACACATGTCGGGGAAAGATTGTTCTTTCAGAATATGTAATAACCCTGATAGTGACCATTTTTCCCCATGCAAGTATGATCTTGCCCCTTTAACTTCAAAGTATAGGATCTAATAGTTTTCATAATAAATAGACATAACAGGAATGTATAAACTCTGCAATGTCTATGTTGAAAGTATTGCAACGTTTCGTGGGCAAACTGCCGACATCTTCAGGCAGGTACTGCAGTGCATTAGTATCTTTCATAATTAAACGTATTTTTAGTTTATTTACGATTAGATAAATCTATGTATAAAATGAAAATTTATAAAATTGAATGGAAGAAAGACTGTCTAGCTGAAATCAAATAAAATTATATATAAGTTTTAATGGTAATTTTGTGTGATTATCAAGTATGATTAAGCTATATGTAATTACTTTATCGAATAGTAATTCTGAGTTTTGATACGATGTAATTCTAAGGTGTCCTAACTTCAATCATAGAAACTGTGTACATAGTCTGGCATAGGTTGAGGTTAAGGTTACGCCGTGTCATACAGGTGACCCCAGGGTGAGAACAATCGTAGCGTTACGATAGTCATCCGGTCCTAAACTATATCGTTGTGTAGAACGGAACTTGTATTGTCTGCAATGTCGTAGGTATAAGATCAAAATTGTTGGTAATTTGTGAAGCTTAAATAAACGTGCTTATATTCTAGAGCAGATGGTTCTAACGCAAACGTATCTTCCTGGCCTGATAAACGATGCTATCTCGACACATCATGAAGACGGCGGATGACATAGATGGAGTGTGTCCACTCCTAAACAGCATACAGAGAAGGTGTGGGATAGACGCGTTTGGACGACATGCGGGAATAATTTAATAGCATCGGATAATATTAAAATGAAACATGATAGGGACAGAAAATCTTCAATAGAAAAGATAATGCATGAGACTTGATTGTTTATAATGACTTTATAGAGCATCCTTTCCTGAAGTTTACGGGGCACCCTTTCCTAAAGCTGTCGTATTCACTATAATAGCTAGTCGTGTGTCTATCGTATCTCTGTATCGTTGTTGCTGGTTATGACGTCTTAGTGTATACGTGAGCTTCGTGAAATGATACCTTGATGCCGGGTTATGGTAGGGTGCAACTGAAGGTATATTAGTATATCAGAGTTAAATGGGTGCTTCCTGAGATGATTACTATACTGTGCTATATTGTAGTGATTTATGCACACGAATAGAGCATTGTCCCCTACTCCCCTATCTGTCCATCTGGCCTATATCTTATAGTTATATACTTGTACAGGTGATTAATTGTCGGCACCTCTGAGCTCAACTACAGCAGACTGTGACGGCAAGCTTGATAGAGACAAAGTAACAAAGCCTTTTGTCAGCCACAGGAACTTCACAGGAAATAGGAAATTGGACAATCCTTTGCGAACTACGGCTAAAAAGACTACCGGATAAATGGGATTGTCTTCAAGAACAAAGCGTAATAATGGCTTCTGTATATTCCATATATAGTGATGATGTATTCGGCAAATAAAGAAATAGCAACCGATTTAAATATCGCCGTTGTTTCTTTGAGTACTGTATAGGTTTAACCGGACTCATGAATTGTACCGATCCAACCATACTGGGGTCACAGTCGTAGTCAGCGTTAAGACGTCTGAGCATGTCCATTAGACATAGACCTGCTTTGGCTTCATCAACTACACGCAATGTAAGTTCAGAGTATTACTTTCCCCCAAAAATCAACCCGATGCAGCGTTTAGTTGCCAGCTATTATTTATTTACTCGTAATTGTACATTCGTAAAGAACAATATCAGTTACATGTATATTTGATGTAGGCCTACTGCTCTGATCCATTGCGATGGTCGTGCTATTAATTGATACTGTCGAGGTTTCCTTTCCTAGGTTATGCACCTGTGTGATGTTCAACTAGCAATCAATTACCTAACGCCGGATTTTCGCAATAGGCCGCCCAGTATAGGCCCTTTTACCTTCTCTGACTGTCTGAGAACATAATAGTCTTACTGCATCAGTAAAGCCCTTTGGTGTGTGGCGGAAGGCCGACTAAGGTACTTCCAGCGTCTAAACATCCCCCCTCCCCCTTTAAATAGCGCTCACCCACTGGCAACCAGCCGTAACAAACGTTACAACGTTAGACTTGAGATCCAGCAACGAGGTCGCCGCGTGCGCCACACGTGCGAACCTCGAGATGAGGAGATGGTATAGCATGGAATTATGACGGTAATTCTGTAATAATGTGTGTTTATGAATATCCATGCTGAACGTTTCGGAATAACTTTTAGAAATACTAATGGGGCGCTGTTTGAGATTGTTCGTGTGTGTGTGTGTGTGTGTGTGTGTGTGTGTGTACGTGTGTGTGTGTGTGTGTGGGCGTATGTGCCCGTCTCTGTATGCCTCTATCTCTATTTTCATTTTGGTATTAGGCTTTACAACCGCTTTCAAGATTCTTTCACTTGTTTCCCGATTTGTCAGTTTAGGGCAGGTGGAAACCCTCAACATCCATACGCTGAATGTTGCAGTAAACCGTCTAACACCGGCTGGTACTGATGGCAACTGCATTGCCACGATAACGTGTTGATGTCAGAAGTTGACAGGCACTCTTTGTCGTCATATTGGAAGAGCCGTTGGTAGAAAATAACTTATACTTGCAGTATTCCGTGTCGAACAGTCATTCATTACCACCCAGATACATCACAACAGATATACACACAATCTCGTCAGTGCAGGCTTGCTTGTTAAGGAAGGTCAAGTTGTACTGACGTAGTGGACAGCTAGGATGCATCATAAGGTCCACGTGTAGTCGTGGTATAGACAGGATACTGCAAGTCACCTCCCACTACACGCACTTTACACGTGCTAGACAGGAGACGTAATGAAAGTACATGCGGAGCTAACCCCTCTTGCATACCAGATAGTACTTCATAATGTCAAAGTATACTACAGAGAGGATATGCCATACAGTGCACGTGTACTCCTATTATAGACGGAACATGGTATGTCAGGTCTTTGTGTAGTATTAAATTAAACACGGTCCTATCTTTCAAGTTAACAAAAAGTGAGAAAACAAAATCGAAAATAGGAACTCTATGGGGACGTTATGGATAGTTAATATAATGTATCAAGGACGTTTTTATTCCGACCATACCCATATCAACAGTGTGAACCATATGGTCATCATGGAACATCGGAGGAATATGTGGTCGTTATGACAAAAGGACAACACGGAACACCGGAATTTGAACGCCATATATACCTACGACGGATGTCGCGTAGCTCAAGGTAGCTGGCATATGTTCTGCGTGGTGTTGCTTCCTCTGCACCGCATCGTCTCGTAGACCAATTCCAGTCGAACCTTACTCACGTGTCTCTGTGATTCCTAGCAGATGGACACCAAACAGATGTGGACTCCAGACAGAACGCATAGCACAGAAGAGTCTCGTTCAGGATTCCTGTGGCACGCGACACCTCCACTCTCCAGCGCGCGGAGATACGAATCAGCGCGCACGTGCAGCTCACGAAGCTGGTGGTTGTGTACGTAGATGTGGGGAGCCGGGTCTAGAAGGTCATCAGCATGTTTACTTTCTTGAAATCCAAGTTGTGATTTCTTTTCAAGACGCTTTCCCTTACACGCCGTAGAATCAACAAACATGCTGGGTGACCCCTGACCTCTGATATTGGGCAGGTGCTTGAAAATGGTAAAAATTATGGGATCTCTTATTAAAGTGCACTGAGGATAGATATATCTGTTATATATTGACATTAGCACAGTATCGCTTGTATGTCACACATACGCACGGACGCACACACACACACACGCACGCACACACACTCTCTCTCTCACACACACACACACACACACACGCTTCTGTCCAATCCTTTTGAACTTCTGTCAATAATATTTGTTGAAATCACAATCATGATAATTAGGCCTATACACTTACATACGTGGCTGCATATTACAGTATAGCAAATAGATATATAGTGCACACCACAGTGATACCGTGGTCATGGGTGCTCATTTGGCCAGAGAGTTGGATACATTCAGACGTAGGACCGGCCAGTGCCACAGGCCAGCCCCGGGCCAAACTGACTCGACCCTCCAACACTGGCAGGAGAACCCTCTGGTAGTCCCTCCACCACACCAGACAGTAGTTAGCTAGTAACACGTCTTGGTACCATATCTGTCTGGTTTCGCCCTGGAACGGTTTGAGAACAAACACCTTTTTGAAAATGACAAATGTGAAGGGACGATTCCAGCACTTTCTAAATATCCCCCTCCCAACTCATTTTGAAAAGTTCCAACTGTCACGACTACGATGCATGATTGTATTTTCTACATTGCAAAATATAGATTGTTTGGAGAAACATTGCCAAGACGACCGAAAGTCTATGTTTTTGTAATCTTGACATCAATTTTGTCTGTTTTGACAACATTGTGTTTGAAAACATATTAGAAGACGTACAACAAACCATTCTGGCCCCCGAGCGAGGCTCGACTACATTTACTGATGACATATCCTGGAAAACAAAATGTGTATTGCCAATTACATCTGCTAACCCGGTCTTTTTTAATAGTTCCTATAATACAACTGCGATGTTGCACAAACGCATGCAATTACCAGTACATATTAGAGCTAATTATGGACGTTTATGGTTAGGTAACGACCTGTACATACCCCTACAATCTGGCAATACAAACTAGTCTGAACTCCATGACATTTATTGACGCCACTATAGTTTGTATTTGCTATCAACTCGATCCCACAACCGGAATCGTTGTGAATATTTTATGAACGTTTCATAGCATTTCTTCCTCGAATATAGTATCGTTATGATTTTCTTCCATTGAAAACGTTTAGATACATATATAGTGGGCCTACTTCTAGAATGTTATCATAATAAATGGCCTCATAATTTCGTTTATTTAACTGACAAGAAACCTATGAAAATCAATTATAATTTAAATCGCAATATACCCCCATTTCCCCATGTCTCCATTCTGTCACATATTTAGTAGAATTTCGTAAAATCTTTCACAAATATGCAACTGGAATCAAATTGACTTCATTATATAATGGACGCGTGATGACGACTGCACAATAATTTCAGAGATTAATAGGTTATATATACATTTATTAAAGCAAGGACTGCATGCCTTCTCTATCTGATAGGCCTAAAATAACTTTCCTGTCATCTGCATTAATTACCATTGTTTCAATTCAACTTGCTGGTTATTCTATGTTCTAATATACAAAGCTCGTCTTATTGCCATTGGTTTTCCCGATGCCCCAATTCCAAACACTACAGCTGTATTACCTATACGATTGTATTAACTATACATCTCCTGCAGCTTATTCTCGTGAAGCGGATGTGTTCACATTATCGTACGATCCAGGTGGCATAAATGTCTGAAGTGTAAAGGAATCTCACAAATGCATGTTCTGGTTCTAGTGATGACGTCATCGGCGTTCTGAGGCTACAGGTAGTGTATACACCCGCAAGGTGAATGACCGAAGTTTCCATCGTCTCCCAAATCTTGGTACATCACTGATTGAGATATCTACTGTGGGATGTCTTCAGGAGTGTGTGTGTGTGTGTGTGTGTGTGTGTGTGTGTGTCAGTTTCCGGTTAACGCTGTATTGTAAGGCACAGGCCGTAAAACAATTAACACCTAGACTACGTGCATAGTGGAACTTGTAGAATAACGTCAGAACTCCACGTAAAGACGAAGATACTTCATAAGAATGGTGTATATAAACGGGCCTACCGGAGACTCCTTGAAATGTCATCCTTCAAATGCAGAGCATTATATGCCTACTTAACATTTGACAGATGGTAAGTAGGTATAATGCTCCCGTTTCGAGGGTGTTCTGATCACCTGGGATACTTAATGTGCGCAAAGTTGCTATTGTATATTTGACATTACACGAAATGTTTTACCGAATGTGTGTGTGTCCTATTAGAAAACCAGCTCCGATTTGTATAGGATACTACACGAGATTATACTTCTTACAAACTACAGAAACTTTAGATAGATCTGAATATATGTTCGACTGTATCATCTCGATCAGAGCTAAATTGAGGAGCATACAAACAAGATATTGCCTCGAAACTGGTACACGTGTACGTGTAGGCCTACGTCTTCAAACATGACCAAGAGAGATGCCACCTGTAGCCTTTGCTCAGTAACGTTCTTAGGATTGTATCTATAATGATAGATGATGATTATAGATAATGATGATAATAACAACTATAATTATGACTAATATTCACAGAAATATCTGCATGCAGTGAACTTAATCCACTTCCGTATTTTTTTGCATACATACCCAACACTAACAACATGGTGGCCCACTTTCACTCGGTAGACGCATGCGCACACGCGTGTATGTGTGTGGTGCATGTGTGCTCATAAAGCATGCCACAAAACGCATCACTCCCTCCCTCACAATTCCCGAGTACATACAGACGCGCACATCAAAGAACTGGGAAGGGAGTCTTCCCGAGCTGGACATAGCTACAACACGTGTAAAAGCTGGTGCCGATATCAGATCCAATCTGAGCACAGCTATGTCGTTATGAAACATCCACCTGTAAGATAACGGCACTTTATTGTGCACAGGGAACATATCAGTGCATAATTGTAGGTAAATGTTGAACATTTCAGGCAATGATTTGCAGAATATATTACCAGAAGTGTTGCGGCTAGACGGAATACCCAAATATCTGTGCCGAGCAAATACCAAACTGTAGACTACTGGTAGTGTAAGATGTTGGCAACGCACTATATATTGGTGAACTCTGATATACATGCATCAATATGTATCTAGCCTTCAGGATTCAATTTTACATCAATGGAAGAGTTTTCAATTCATCCTGAAAAACAAAACCGATAATAATTGAACAACAATATTATGATATTGTTTCATGTATATAAATCAACTTTCACGGGTATATGAAAGAACAGAATTGTCAATATGCATTCTCCCAAAATGTAAATCATACGGATTGAACGTATCTAACGTATCTAAATTCCGATAACATCTAAATTCCGATAACATTTAAAACAGTGTTAACACCAAATCCAAATAATTAAATACAACTTGTATAAAATAAGTACAGTATATGCTGCTAAGAACAGTGTGGTTGGTAATGAAGTGGTGCATGGTGTCGTTTCTCGAAGCCCTCGTAGCTATTACGAGACCATAAGCACGCTCGTAGGGATCTCTAATACTAGTACCTGACGATCGGGAACTTATACGAGAGTGCTATGGTCTCAGTTGATACAAGAGATTCGAGAAATGACACCCAGGTTAATTTTGATAGCGTGCAACACAGGATACCACGCCCCTCTCCTATATCGTATCACTCTCCTATTTCGTATCACTATACCAGAGAGGAACAGTGTCCAGTACGTCACAACGGTCAGTTCTAGGCTTTCAGTGATACTCCCTCGTCAAAGCAGACCTCGAGCTGTTGGTGCATGGACGTAACCGAGGAGAAGTATCTACACAAACTCATTTGGCAGGTGGACCGTTGGAAGGTCGGCGGACACACCTTGGAAGACTGGGAGAAGGTGACGAACAGAGTGTCCGCACTGAGGCAGTCCGACCCGCACCACAGCAGGAGCAGGCGTCTGAGGTCGGCGGGGGACAACTTCCGTATGAGCTGCTCCATCAGCGAGCTCACGGACATCTCGAAGCTCTGGTGTCTCGGGTCCTCGCTGAACGTATACGAGATGCATTCGTTGACTGATGTCGCGGTGACGGTCAAATTGTCATAAAACTGGCTGACGTCCTCTTCTGTAACGTTAGCGAAGGATGCGTTCGAAGAGTTCGTGAAACCTTTGTGCATTTGCAGCAGTGCCCAATACGGCCGACAGTGAAAGTGCTGAACCGCCATTTCATTGAGGAATGGTTTAAGTTTCTCCGCGGGAGGCGGTTCCGTACACCCATAGCGAGACAGAGCTTGAGATACCAATGCCATGTCGGCTGGGGAATCGTAACCTTCGCCTCTCTCAGCTTTCTTTTCCAAGTCCACGATGACTTTCCTCTCCGTGGCCGACCACGTGCGCTCGAAAGATTCCCAGACAAGGTTCTCAGAAGGATCTCGGTTAGTCATCACCGTGAATGCGCATGACCGAGACAGCTTGAGGGGCCAGTAGTTGAGAAGGGAGAGTCCGTGCGCCAGAACCCGCCCTAGAACCAGGAAGACGTCTCTACACTGCATGGGAGACAATGTTGGCACCATTTCTGATTCTCCCACAAAGTAGATCTTGTAAGCCCTACGCCAGAACTCTGTGAAGACACTGTTTGTATCTGCCTCTTCTGAAGAGCCCGTTCCAGGTTTCTCAACAACGATAGATACGTCGGCTCTTGCAAAGGAAGGATGGTTCTGGTACCAACCAATGATGTCATCAACTAGCGTCTCGCGTGTCACGTGTAAAGTGCGTGCCGACTCTAAAGTCGTCTTGTTGGATATTGCCAGCGATTTGATTCTGTCCTCCTCATCTATAATGACACAAGCCGTTACCATTATTATTATTATTATTATTATTATTATTAGGTAACCCTGAATATATGAAGTTTCATTTTCACTATATTATTATTATTATTATTATTATTACTACTACTACTAGATAACCCTGAATATATGGAGTTTAATTTTCACTATATATTACATTAATAATTGTTTATTCTTCAAATATTGTTAATTCTTCATATATGACCAGCAAAATTGTTACCATCTCGATGACTAGGCTTTGGGATTTCCACTGGCTCGCCTTGTTCCTTTGGCTCTTCTTTCTAAAGGATAGAATATGTTGTACGGCTGTTAATACTTTACATTATAATAAATAATAATAAGTTGCATTGGTAGAGCGTAATACTAGTACTCCATCCAACAAGTGGTTGCTCAATAAGATGTTTATATGTATAGTATATAATAATTTACGGAGAACAGCCATTGCCATTGGTTGGAGTAAACGGATCTGAAACTCGTCTTCAATCCCGATTTACATTAAACAAGCATACATAGTTTCATGAGAAACGTATACCTTTCCTCAATGATAACCAGAATAATTGAAGAAATTTGTATTGATAATAGTTAAATGTTATACCTGCAACATAGATTCAACAGATTACATATATTGAAGCTGAATCAAGTACATTTTACGTTGCCTTAACGTGATGTGATATAACAAATACTCACCACACGTATTGATGGAATGGATACGGGCGTGTCTGAGGAGGATATGGTACCACTGGGGCGGCGGTGTTCTGTACCAGGAGGCTGTACCACGGTATCCACACGCATACCCGACTGTACCACGCTACGCACAGGGATACGAGACGGTACCATGCTATCCACGTCTATACGAGACGGTACCATGCTATCCACATCTATACGAGACGGTACCATGTTATCCACATGTATACCAGACGTCAAAAAGTGACCCTGTGATATGCTCCCAGGCGGGTGTTGTCTCGGGTCTGATACCATACTGTATTTCAGGTGGTTGTTGGACGGTACTCGATGTACCAGCTCGTCATCGTCCACGATCCCTGTACTGCTTACTGATGAACTTTGACCTTCCATCTGGTAATAAATCAACACCAATCCCAAGTTAATGTATTATTTCAATTGCTTGCATGATTAGTTTGATGGGTATAGTATGGGTTCGTATCTCGAAGCCCTCATGTCCACTACAAGACCAGGTAGCCCTCTCTTTAGTACCCGATCACCATGTTACCTATCATAGTACGCTACTAGAGTTCTTATGGTCTCGTAGGAGATATGGAGAGCTTCTGAAACAATATCCTGTACACGCCCTTTCAAAACACACACACACACACACACACACACACACACACACAATAACGGTGTATACGCATGTCTAAATATATATAGGCTACTTTTTATGCAAGTACTGTATCATGTCGCTTGTCCGTGCTTGAAGGAAAGTAATAATAATAATAATTAGTGAAAGATTCTAGAAAGCGACTATAAACCCCATTACAAAAAAATAAAAATAAAATAATAATAATAATAATAATAATAATAAATAAATAATAATAATAA
>JAUTBQ010188303.1:0-10499 GCA_032361185.1 Lepetodrilus ovalis | reverse complement strand
AAAGGCGAGGATGGACCTCGATGCGTTGGGTGTGACGAGGACCTCACGATCAGGCATATCCTGCCTGACTGTGTGGACTTTGCAACTCAGCGTGCCGGGTCTTACTCCGCGCCTAACCTAAAGCATCTTTTCACCCAGGTTCCTGGGCATCTCATTTTGTCATTTTTAAAAGAAGTTGGATTATATCACAAGTTTTAGTCTGTCATAATTTCAACTGTTATATTCATAATATTTATTTATGTCCAATACATCGTTTTAACAAATCGTATATCATGTGCAATATATTAGCTACTTTATCACCAACATTCTTAAATTTTAATCTTGGTTTTTAAAACACAAATAGTAAAATAATTGTTTTCTCGTCGCAAATGGGTGAAAGATTCCCGCAGTGACGTTAAATTCCATATTCACCCACTCACTCACTGTAGTTTAATATGAGAAAAAAATACAGTAATGGTTGTTAGTATGGAAAACATAATGAATATATAGTTAGTCTATTTATTTTTATTATTTTACCATGTGTTTTAAGACATAACTACAATCACAGTTTGTTGACATTCTAGTATTTCATGGCCAAACATCTGTATACAAGTATGTACATTTGATTTGTCTACACAGGTATATTGAGCAACAATCCACATTTTCTGCATGTCTCCACTGGTTTTCAATATTTTCATATTTAAATTTTTCTTTTTATGAAAATATGAAAGAAAAGAACAATGAAATTATTGAAAACCAGTGGGTGGCAAAAAATGTAGTTTCTTGCCAAATGTACTTGTGTAAACAAATAAAATTTCTATACTTTCGGGCAAAAAACATTTGAACATGAAATCTGTCAACTATCCTTGATTGTATCACTTTAATTAATAAGCATCTATGTTTTTCCTGTACACTTTGAATACTAGTGTTACACTATAACGTCTATAATACTAGTGTTACACTATATAATACTAGTGTTACACTATAACGTCTATAATACTAGTGTTACACTATGACGTCTATAATACTAGTGTTACACTATTATGTCTATAATACTAGTGTTACACTATAACGTCTACGATACTAGTGTACACTATAATGTCTATAATACTAGTGTTACACTGTAACGTCTATAATACTAGTGTTACACTATAACGTCTATAATACTAATGTTACACTATAACGTTTGTAATACTAGTGTTACACTATAACGTCTATAATACTAGTGTTACACTATAACGTCTATAATACTAGTGTTACACTGTAACATCTATAATACTAGAGTTACACTATAACGTCTATAATACTAGTGTTACACTATAACGTCTATAATGTTGTTGATTACGCCAGCACGTAACCAGGACCGTGTGAGGAAG
Organism: Lepetodrilus ovalis; assembly: GCA_032361185.1. Classification (NCBI taxonomy): domain Eukaryota; kingdom Metazoa; phylum Mollusca; class Gastropoda; order Lepetellida; family Lepetodrilidae; genus Lepetodrilus; species Lepetodrilus ovalis. Next base: position 9,144 of record JAUTBQ010188303.1, on the reverse strand, counting down.
TGTGGCGGGCTGGACGTGCTGACCACTCGGCTGTGCGGTCTGGTGGATGCAGGTGGCGTCAATGATCTCACTGCGGCCGTCCACATCGTCACCACTCTAGACACCTGCCTGGCTGACAATGGTACGGCACAAGAGTTGTGATGATGTAATGATGATGTCCGCATTTATGATGCAGCAAATCCGTGCCCTAATAGCTTGCTCATAGTGCTACATTATAGAATATTACCATAGGATTTAACAGGGCTTCCAACTAACGTTTGGAGTTACTTGCCCGCAGGACTAATCAGGGCAAGTTGCAATGGCACCAAAGGTGATATATGTTAAAATATAGGTTGCTGCAGTGCAATTTAACTTGCCCCTGCACGTCGGGCATATGATAGTCTAGAGCCCTGTATACATTGTCCTGTTGCATTGGACTTAATTATTTTGTGTATTGATGACAGAAAGGAATCTGTTGACATACATGGAGGCCTTACGTCTGGATGCTGTAGGGCGGTGGGAGAACGTTGGACTTCTGAGCCAAAGGTCCCGAGTTCAAATCCTGCCTGGGGAGCCCGTCATCAATGTTCGCAGAAGTTACAGTTCTGACCCGATATTCATAGGATGCACTGTCTACAGATATCATCCTTTGTCAGTCAGTACCAGCCGGTGCTCGCAGGTTTACTGCAACATTCAGCGCTACAAATGTTTCGAGTTTCCTCCTGCCATAAAACTGACAAGTCGTGATGTTAGTGAAAGATTCTAGAAAGCGACTCTAAACCCCATTACAAAATATTTTTTTTAAGATGAATGATGTATCAAGTATTGTCTTTTGTGTTGCAGAGGCAAACATCCAGCGGTTTGTGGAGAAGTGTGGAACACGTCCTCTGTTCGTGCTGCTAAAGCCAGGTGACCTCGGTCAACAAGAACAACTCCAAGTGGTGGTCACTCTGTCCCACGTACTTCAGGACAAGGCCGGTCAGTGTTTAGAGGGACTCGCAACAGAAACTAACTTTGTAGAAAACATTGGCTCCTTTACCGTTTGATTTTGTTTTAACCTTGGTATCATTTATTGAAGCTCTTGTATCAAATGTGATACCATTGCACTATTGTAAAAATTGGCAGATTACCATATACAAAGGAATTACTACAAGAGTAATATGTTCTCGTCGAGAAACAATACCCAGAGCTGTGTGTAATTGTCATCTAGAAGCATATGAGTTATCTTCCTACTGTAGCGGTTGGCCATCGAGTGGATGGCATGCAATCTCCTCCAGAAGTGAAGTCTTCTACATGTATTTCTGAAGTGAAGCAACAAATCAATCTTTTTGTTATTGTCAGATATCATGGGGATAATGCGTGCAGCGTACTCAGACAGATGTATGACGTCACTGTAGTGAGTGTGTCATTAAACCAATTTAATTACATACAAAAGTATCGCTCCCAAGATATATGGACGTACGCTCAACATCGATCTAACTTAGCTCCGTAGAGACTTGTGTCAGAGCGACCTTTGACTTCATCTTGACCCACATTACTCGACCAGTCACTTATGAACATCCTACATAGTTTTCGCCAATCATCGACCGTCTTCTGTAAGACTAGATGTAAGTTATCACCAAACAAGGCATCATTTGTTTATAGTTATCGGCAATGCTCGGTTTGTTTGCATTATACATTTCAAATATTAATCACACTTAAGGGTGAGAAGGATCTACCAGCAAGTTCTGAATGTTCAATTCAATTCTTTTATTGCATGTAACGCCACTGGCCCATATACAGTAATACATGTACAGTACAATGTATTTAAATAGCAAGACTGCAGGTAGACAGTACAAGTTATTGTATAACAATTAATTTACATTTGCAGACAATATATCATGTCTTAAAGATAATAGTCTTAAAGTTCTGAATGTAAAAGCTCCATACACCGAGAAACATGTTGACCCATGCATATGAGTTGCCACTATCCACCGACACAGCAAAAGTGAGTCTGTGATTGGTGGAGGTCAAAGGTCAAGCTGACACGAGTCTCTGTTTAGCTATGTTAGATTGATGTTGAGCATACATCCATATATCTTTGGAATGATACTTTTGTATCCAATTCTAATTAGATTGGTCCATAACTAGTCTTCTGTACAATATGGCTGCTCGATTTGGCAGAAAGTTGCTAGCGAAAGCGGTGCATCACGTGACAGCGAGATGGCAAATAAAACAGACCCAGCGCAGCCTGGCTCCGTCTACTCAGTTGGTTTTTGTCCAACCGAGATGCATCGGTATCACACCAAGATGGGCCTGTCACCACATTCCGGTGCAAGTTCGCTAGAAATTTGCCGGGTTGCTTGTCAAAAAAGTGGTTTAGCCACCAGAAGTAGACTAAAGTGGCCCACTTTTACCTAGCTGATTCGGCAAATAAAGCGCCACAATATTGTGTGTTTGCGTGTGCGTGTCTATCTGCAGGTGTAGCGCGACTCCTGTCAATGGAGGACTACCAGAAGCTGGTGTATCTACTGACTCAAGCCACTCAGGACGAGCTCATCAAAGCTCTGAAGTATGTGCTGCATCTGTGTCAAGAAGCGGATAGTGAGCAATCCATCATTTCACTCAGGAATATGTCCGTAATTACCTGGGTATCCTTTCACGAAGCTCTCTTATCTACTAAGAGACTGGTAGTGCTCGCTTTGCTGATAGCTAATACATTGCTAAGCGAGCGCTACCAGTCTCTTAGTAAATAAGAGAGCTTCGAGAAAGGATACCCAGGCCTCTAGACTAACATATGCCCGACATAAATGGGCAAGTTAAATTGCACTGAGGGCAATCTATTTTTTAACATTAAGCGCCTTTAGTGCCTTTGCAACTTGCCCTGAACCCTGCAGGCAAGTAACTCAAAATGTTACTCCGGAGCCCTGATTACTTTTTCCAGATGCTTTTACTAGTTCTTATTCATGACAGACTAGAAATGTACAGTCAACCACATGGCAATTTTGCTGGGCGGGATGTAGCGCAGTGGTAGAACGTTGGACTTCGGAGAAAAAGGTACCGAGTTCAAATCCTGTCCCACGGCAGCCCGGCATCAATTTCGCAGAAGTTACATTTCTGACACGATATTGATAGGATGCACGATATTGTAGAGTGGAACTACAGTTATCCTTGGTCTGTCAGTACCAGCTGGTGCTTGCAGGTTTACTGCAATATTCAGCGCTACGGATGTTGCAGGTTTCCTCCTACCCTAAACTGACAAGTCATGATGTTAGTGAAAGATTCTAGAAAGCAACTATAAACCCCATTCCAAAACATGTCAATTTTGCACTGGATGTGGCTTGTAGGTGTCCACCCCTGCCTTGTTTTCTGCTGAAATCACAGTTTGTTACTGTGCGTGAATGTATCTCAAGCGGAATGTCTCGTTTCAAAGACTATAATCTATTTTAGGTGGTGAACAAGAGGGGAAGACAGAGTTGAAGCACCAGAAAGATATGTTAATGTAAGAAACGTGAAATGTTGCTACCAATGCTGGCTATGGATGTATTCTTATTCCATTTTGAACCTTTTTCCAGATTTGTGAATGGGAGAAATCTAAGCTGAGAAAAATTACAAACTCAAGTTTATTTCGAGAAATCGGGGCGAGGTTGTGCCTATCAATGATCTGGATTCCATAGAGAACAAACAACAATTTTGTGCATCCGAATGAAAATGTTTAATTTCTGTCACCAAGGCTAACTAGGGTAGATCTATCAGTTAAGGTTATTATCACTATTTCAGACATAGCAATGACAAAATCCTCCAGAGAATCGACCAGCTGTCTGCCAAGCTAGATCTGTTCCAGGGAGAGTCTGCGAGGCAGGATGCAGACAGGAACACCTACAGTCGTCCTGAATCGGTAAATTTGACATATAAAGGCATACAATCACAGATTTCAATGAGCACATAGCACTATATTTGAGTAATAAATGCAAAATACATTTGAGATAGTTGTCATCAATATTATATCGCCAAATCCTCATTAGAGGGAATTCAAGCTAGCAATATCATGCCCCATTTACCAGGTAATTAGAGCTATGTTCCTTTTATTCATATAAAATATGAAATATTTTATGACTATCCAGTGTTGGGGAATTACATCAGTAAATACCCACACAACGTAAATACAATGAATACTCTATAAAAAATATTAGCGAATGAAACTCATTAAATTTTATGCTCGCTAACATTTTATGATTTACAGTATAACATATTCTTCATATAATTTTCAGATCCTCACCTCTGCGGCTGATCTAAGCAGCAGTCGACTTCCAGGAGAAGAGACATATGGTCTGCTACAACAACTGAGGCAGTTAGTAGGTGGCACAGTACATAGCGCTGGCGAAACAGAAACACCCAAGTATGCCATGGCACAGGGTGATACTCCTAACACTGGTCCGACGGCCTCGTTGTTTGAAGACGCAAATTTATTAAAGCTGCCACTGACTCGGACTCCAAGATCCAAAAGTCTGCTGTCTGGTATGCAGAAGGACCATCGTTTGTTGGACTCCTCTTTACAAGAAGATAGAAACTATTTTACAGGAGCTTCCTTCAATGCTGCCCAACCATTGCCTGATTTCGATGGATTTGAGCAAAGTAAGCCTGGAAGTGATGGTGGAATAGCGGAAAGATCGAGGTTTGAGCAGCCTCAGCTGGTTCAATATACCAGACAGGCCTGTCCTTGGTATAAAGTCAGCTTTAACCAAGACCAGTATGGGTCCAGTGATGCTGATCAGATCCCGATTCCAAGGCAAGAAGAGTTCATACATAGCCATAGAAGACACATTCCAGTACAACAGAAACCAACAGTGGTTGTAGATTACCATCACGGAAACGGTGATCATTTGGAAAGAAATCGGAGTAATGGAATTGACTACAGTGGTTCTGATGTCAAGTATGGAACCCGGATCCCTGGAGAAAGAGGCGATTGCAATATGACAGAGACTCAGTGTTCTGACTGTACTGGTCGCTGTTCTGACTGTACTGGTCGCGATTATGACTGTACTGGTTGTGGCTCTGACTGTACTGGTCGCGGTTCTCACTCTGCTGGTCGTGGTTCTGACTGTACTGGTCGCGGTTCTGACTGTACTGGTCATGGTCAGGTCACGGATCATTTCAAGGAGGAAGGCCAACTGGTTCCAAGCCAGCATTGGAAGGATGCGTTAGATCCAGGGTTGGAAGGACCTGACAATGATGTGTGGCAGTTAAGTGAGACGTGCGTGGAAGAGATGTGTTCCCGACCCACCATAGACAGCGGTAGACATGAGTCGAGACAAGTCGAGGCAGGCAGTGTCTCCGCCCAGAGTGTCTCGCCCAAGAGTGTCTCGACCAGGAGTCACCGGAGGGGTGGGTTCGATGGACCGATTGCAGGTGGTGATGTGCAGATACCGGCTGGGGATGACCAGGTCATGGAGTGCTCTTCAGTCAATATTCGCCCCTGTGTATATGACATTGCTGTTTTGAAGACGTCTGAGGATAACCGGTGCAGTGAGTGTACTCGGAGTTCTACAGTGAATGTCGGCCCTCGCAAACAAGAAGATACTGTTTTCAAGACGCCTGCATCTATGCAAAGACATTTTACAAAACCGACGGTCGTTCCAGCCCTTCGCCGAGTTAGAACACCCTCCACAGCTGGTTCAGTAAAGTGTGTTTCCCACAGAGTAGCTGTCTGTTCTGGAAATGCGGCAAAGAAGAGGTCCCAAACGCCATCTGGTCAAGGTTCATCTCTCAAATCTGGTGATGCTTCTAGGTCGAGAGCGTCCATGTTGTCCTCCAGTTCAGCCGAGCTATCAGAAGAAAGTCCCTGTAGACCATCAAAGCCAATGAGGCCTCGTAGCTGTGGATCATCCTCAAGTACAACTTCCATTACAAACAACGTAAGAGTGCATGCGAGACGATCTGTGGTGGGGATACAGGCCGACATCGGGAGAGACAACTTGACTCAGAGTGATGCCGAGGTAACCGCAGAGCAAAGCATCTCTGAGTCTCCATCCTTCAAGTCGAAGAACAGCGTGATGTCACCGTACAGAAAAGGAGACAAGTCGCCAGAGAGGGGCAGGAGAACACGGTCCTCTCTGTCCATGTCTTGTGTCACGCCACTGCAATCTCAATCCAAGGGCATCTCGCTTAGCATCACTCCAATACAGTCGTCCATGAGACGGTCTCGCAGCGTTCCGGATGGTTTCCGCAGTGCCACCACCCCAGCTTGTGTGATCCCTCTCCGGTCGTCGATGCCGTCACCAAAGCCGTCCCCAACGACCTCTGTGTTTGACCAAGCCTTGATGAAGACTGCCAAGAGAAGCAAGTCGGCACCTGCCCTGGACGTCGAGGTGGATGTCCAGTGCACGCCAGTGGCTGAGAAGCCGAGACAACGACACTGGTCCAAGTGCTGGACAGAGACCCATCTGCCAGCGTGTCCTGCTCCCGTCTACTCCAAGTCGCTGTCTATGCATGGCTGGTCTCAGACATCTTCTGACTCTGATTCTGACTCTGAGTCCACCAGCTCGAGCGATGCAGACAGTCAAGGCAGTCTAGAGTTAAAGCAGAAAGGTAAGCTGATGGATATCAGACCATTTCCTTGTCATTCCCCACACATGTGAATTTATTGTATGTCTACAAGATCCCAAATTCAGATACAGTGTCCCCTCGATATAAGGCAGTTCGATACAGAACGGATTCGGATATAAGGCTGGGTCAGATGTGGATCCCATTTTAATTTTTTGTTATTTACTTGTACTATTGTATAAGGCTGGTACTATATGTCATGGACCCCAAATTCAGCATTATATCGAGGGGGCACTGTATATGAATTTTCCTCGGATTTCTGGAAATTTATTTTCGTTTGAACCTGCAATAAAATATAAATGATGGGGTTGGAAGTCTGCTATTCAAGTTGATGCAAGGATCTTGTTTAGCTTGATCCACATGGTATAATATTCTCAATTGAATGAGCCATCTTTGTAATCAATGCAGTGTCTTTATCAATACAAATTATTTCATGTTCATGTTCATGTTCTCACCTTTACATGTCTACTGTGTTGCTATATTTGATCTACCATATTACTCTTATAATTTGAACTCCTAAATTAATTTTTTTTTAATTCCTTTATTTCTTCACCATTTCAAATACAACCATATTTTATACTTTAATTTACTTTTCATCTTTTCATCGAATAGCTACAAATTTAATTATTTTCTGCTTTTCGAATTATTAGAGTAATTACGGTATGTTGTTGTTTTCCAAGGAATTGCATGACTCTTAATTGTCGAGGCATGTACTACATGTGGATGTTATATTTCAGATAGTCTGACCGTTGACCAGTACAATGGTACTAAGCAGGAGCTGTGCCCTGGTGAGCCCAAATATGTGTGATCATTGGTGTCACCATTCCAGTTCATGCAACTGTTATGGTTAACTATATTACAATATCCTTTTCAAAGAATTCTTGGACTAACTCACCTAAGATGCAACTGCAAGTTTTTCAATCCATGTGTATCGGCATATCTTTAAAAGTTGGATATCTACAAGGGCCCATGTTAAGATTATTATCTAGGATCGATTTTCTTGTGTGCCGTAATCGCACTATTAATTTGAACCTACTAATAATTCAAACACCTAAATTTATTACTGAATTTCCAACCCTAAAACTAAGAATGTGACCAATTATTCTCAAATTTTAATTTTAAATTACATGTATTTGGACATGATCATTTTTCAAATTTTATCTTTTATATCCTTGATTTATTTACCAGTTCAATTATTACCATATTTTGTACTTTAATTTGGTTGTCCCTAATTATACGAAGACAAATCATTTAAAATGTTTGTATTTTTCTAATAATTTAAACAGCTACAAAATTAGCTATTTTGTTCCCGTTCAAATTGTTAGGGTATTTATGGTAGCACCTTCTTTAACTAAATCCCAGTGAGCTGTGTTTTGTTTAGCTAAATGTGGCATGTCATATTATTGATGCTGTACCTCTAGGTTTTCACCCTTCCAGTAAGCAGCCCCATCCCACACTGAAAATATTGCTTGTCATTTAAGTCGAGAACCTATGGGTAATGTTGATGCTGTTGCTCCAGGTTTTGACACTTCCATGAAGCAGTCCCATCCCAAACTGAAAATGTGTCATCGTTTCAGTCCAAATTCTATTGGTTATGTTGACAATGTCAGTCCAGGTTGTCGCCCTCCTGGTAAAAAGCTCCATCCAACACTGAAAATACAGCCGTCATTTAAGTTGGGTTAATTTGATGCTGTTGTTCCAGGTTGTCACCCTCCCAATGAACACCACCATCCCACACTGAACAGCCGTACATACAACATCGCGGTGGAGACGAGCATTGCAACATGCGAGCGACATCGACTGATCCGTACCACAGAGAGGGACCTCATCCTGAGACTGAAGTCGTCCAAGGGTCTGGTGTACAAGCCTCGACCCCTCCCAGCCCTGGGGGAGAGGCCGGGGCCAGCCAAGACCTGCCCCAGACCCACCACCGGGCTCAGTGTCTTCACCTTCCACGCCTCCAGTGGGGAGTCAGAGGAAGAGCGCAGATTGGTGAGTTGTAATGCTGCAGGTTATCATTTTTCTCAAAGCTGTCTTACCTATTACGAGACCCTAAGCACTCTCAGACCTAGCTGTAGCTAAAAAATGCCTCGTTTACTATTTTGCTATCTTCATGGGCACCCTTTAGCTACAGAGCAAGGCAGTAGCCATCAACAAGGCACGAAACGTATCTGTCACCGTTGGGTTATATCACTACTTGTGGCATAAACACACGGGGCAGAACGCAATCCAGCTAGAAATCGATTCACTATGGATTCATTATACATCATGTCTCCATGCTTATTTTGGAAGGAACACGTTTTCACGTAGTATTTTGTGGCATTCGTCACTCCATCAGCAAATCTCCCCGCCACTTCTTGCCAGCTATTTTTAGCAACCGTGCTTGGGCCCCGATTTAACAGCAAACATGCATATTGATAACAAGTTATTTAACACTATGTGCTGCACCATTGATTGGCAATACCGTATACCGGGAAATTTCCATGGGAGGTCATTTCCGTGGTAATAAAGGTTAACATGATGACATTGAAATTAATTTAGCATCGAAAATTCTCCTATTCTGGAGAGGTTCAACCAGAAATT
>JAUTBQ010188292.1:0-10500 GCA_032361185.1 Lepetodrilus ovalis | reverse complement strand
GGTTTACTGCAACATTCAGCGCTACGGATGTTGTGGGTTTCCTCCTGCCCTAAACTGACAAGTCGTGATGTTAGTGATAGATTCTAGAAAGCGACTATAAACCCCATTACAAACAAAACATCACTGCAGCATCAGCTAAATCATTGTACCTAAGGTCTACATGGCTTGGCAACCAACAAGATACTGATCATCAGTTTGATTTCTAGCGAACGTAAGTTACGCATATCAAAATGCCAAGGGATATAACTTACTACTAACATTGCATCATTCCTATCTATAGCCTAACTGTGTAAGGGTGTATTGATGAAAAGTTGATCGGAAAGCAAAGCTACAATAATAAATGCGACTGTTATAACACCATTATTATGGGTGTCGGACTGTAGTAGTAATAACAATAATAATAGTAGTAATAAACATTCAAAAACAAACATATACATAACGATAAATGCATTATTGTATGAACATTCATGTACTTGAATGTATGAAAAAAGGATAATAATAATGGCAACAATAATAGTAATATATACCCAAAATAACAAATGTGGAGCAAGGTACTTGATTGTGAATAAGAATACAAATAATAGTAACCATAATAGTAAGTATGAAAATTAGGATAATGATAAAATACTAATACTACTACTAATACTACTACTAATAATAATAATAAAGTAGTCGCATACTTGATAGTGATAGGAGCTGGATTTCCACTACCAATAGACACAGACTTCTCCGAACCTGAAATCATCAACACAATCTTTGTTACATACAGATAAGATGGCAGACTATTGCGGTGGTATAGGCATTGTGTTACTGTCGACATATTGTGATATATCGTGCATCACAATGTTGATATATACTGTACCAGTGTAACTACACAATTTTATATAATGGCTAATTACCAGATACATGTTTCCAAATAATACATGTAAAATATACTCTTAGAATATAATCATATATATGTTTGACATTAGCCAGTGTGCATATAGGGCATGGTAAATATTACCTTTGTATTCGAATACCTACCCCAGTCGTAATTCAGCAGTTCTGTCTTGAAGCGGAATGTGCCGAAGCCGATAACAATCGTGAAATTGCATGGCGCGAATTTCAGGAAGAACTCCACACTCTTCATAATCGGTTCCTTGAAGATGGGAACATTGAATTCGAGGTCCACACAGCATTGAACTCCGAAGCAGTCGTCTGGAAGTTGGCATGTCACCTTGTCCTTGAACTTGTCTGGTAAGAACTGTTTAACATTGGGCAATGTCCATGGACAATCTGTAAATCAATGAACATAATTATAGTGACAAAAGGAACAGATTCACCAGGCCTGATATTACGCAACTCTCTCAGTACAATTCCATGCTAGAAGCTTAAATTTTAGTTGTGCATAAGTTGTGCATGTTTCTGTAATCTTAGGGCCAGTAGTAATTAGATAATTATTATTAATAATTTGTGTGCGTCATCCAAGACTCGATCTTGCCACTAAGTATTTGTACGGGTTCTGCCAAATCACAATGGTGTTACCTTTCGGTGGTTCAGGGAACGTGCACTGCCCTTCAGTGAATACAGTCTGAAATACAAGTTGGAAAAGGTAACACATCTACTCAGCAAAGTACATTCATTTGACATACATGCCAAATCATGTTTGTACTTCTAAAAACCTTTCCACTGCTGTATGGTAGACAGAACATTCCACTATAACGTACAAACGAGCGATAGGTTGAGTTGAATGTACAAACTAGCAGTCTGCATCCTGAATGTGGTTCGCTTCATTATATTCATGCAAAGGGAGAGCTCAAAAGTTTGGTCACTTTTGTATAAGAGCAGTTGATGCATCAAAGACAAGATAATTAATAGTATGTCACACTATCAAGTAAATAACAACTTTTGGGTGTACAAATCAAATGCAAATAGTCTCAGACAGAACTGTTATTGTATGCCTTTAATAAGATTGAATTTTGATGGCAATATTTTAGATAAGCCAAATCAACAGATTGTAAATCGTACATCAAGTTTCAGTTTCTTGAAGATGACGTCAACAACTTGACTAATGATCTTTCCTCCCATCGCCTTTGCAAGATCCTTGATAGACCCAGTTCCTGTAATGTATAATTACATGTTCAGTACAACAACTAAGGCATTGGAAGTTGTGTCTATACTTACAATGACTAGATGTAATGAAAGATAGCCAAACCTTAAAGTTCCTTTTTATTTCAATGTGTACAGCCAGATGTGATGTGTGTTACGTTAGCAGATGTGATGTGTGTTACGTTAGCATATGTCACATTAATACCGATGGAATGGCAATGTTCGAGGATTGACTACAATTTCTTTTATGTTTATAAATATTGATATGGGAACATAAAATCTGATCAATGATATTTTATTCACTGAATAAGAATGATGAAGCAGGAACACTTTACCCATACTCTGAAATATTTTACCCTAACGCAACGACCACATTAGATCACAATATAATTAGACATGTGAGAACACACTGCATGAAGGACCCTTGAAGATTCAGGACATCAAATTCAATTTCCATGCAATACTGCACTCAAGAAAAATCATTCATACAGATTTGTTCTTGAATATTACCTGATTATCACAAAAGTTGGCCAAGAACAAGTACTGTAACAGACATTTCCATGGCAAAAAGATCAATCCCTAATCAAATAAATCAGCAGATTTCTACGGATCTGTGGAAAATTGGTATGTGCCTGCAAGTGTCCCTGCTTCTCTTGTGCAATAATGTAATTCAATAATAGTCAAACTCACCAGGAAGTGCAAAGTTGTCGTTGCAGAGCGGCATGGGTACCCGGAAGTCGGTCAAGAACTCAGCATCTATGATGGAAGTGCCGGAGATAATCAGGGTCAGTCCCATCGAAACCAGGAACTCTTTCTTGTCCAGATCACGGTCCAACTTGTAACGGATGATGACGTTCTGGCTGAGGTTTATCTCGTTAGCTTCACCTAATTGATTTCAACATAGTTTATTGACTCAAATCCAACAGGATTAGACAAAAACGAAACACTTATAACAGTCTACTCTTTAATATTACACGTGGACATCATGCAAGGAAATATTACATGAGGACATTGTGCAGGCTGCTTTTGACAAGAAATACTTTGAAAATAATTGTGCATTCAAATCTTAACAATGTATGCTGGTGTTTATTGATAATATTACGTGTATATCTACTTTCTGTCTGGGGGCTGCAGGCCTCGCCATGTCCAGGGCAAATAAATCAACCCCTGAACAAAATATATCACCGGATTTCCAGACACGTAGACAAATTGTCAAGATTGTATTATTATTTTTAATAGAGCCAGGTAGATTTCTGACATTCTCACCCCAGTGATAGTCAAACAGGTAGATGTTATGCGTGCAATTCTCAAAGTTTAGCTTCAGAGTGTAGCGACAGGCGTCGACCTCTACGTAGGCTCTGAAGGCTTTGCTGAAGTCCAGCTTGGGCAGAGCAGCGGTCAAACACGCGTCCACTCGCAGACAGTTGGAGGCGATGGAGATGTACAGCACCTTGTTCAGCTTCTCATTGGAAATAGTCCGCAGACTGAATGACTTGCCAAGAGCCATGCACTCTATAAGAAAAGGAAAATAGTATTGAAATGTGCATGCATTGATTTAATATTTTGAAAATATGATATATGAGTAACAAATATTACTTGAGGACATCAATAGGACATTATGCCATCAAATAATTACTCGAGGACAATGTGCAACAACATAATATCGCATGAACTTTGTTCAACTAGATATTATTACACAAATAACATTACAAATTAAAATTACACAAACATTGTACAACCAAATAGTACTACTTGAAGACATTGTGCAACAAAATATAGTATTATTTGAGGACATTGTGCAAGAAAATATTTCTGCGATGGTTTTACTTTTATCAGCCACAGCCAGTCTGGTTTTCAGTTCGACGGTTGTCCCGGAGGTTTCCAGTCCTCGGCCTTGCAGTGCCTCAATAAGGGTTGCCCGTGTGAAAGTTTCTGGCCGAGGACATGGGCTGGATTTACCAGGATCCTGAATAAAGTAAAATGTAACAAATAAGAGAAACATTATAACATACTGTCACCATCAAAACTATCAATACCTGTACACATATGCAACAGAAGAGAAACAGCATAACAAGTTTGGTGAACTTGTTAAGTGACAACAAAAAAATGAATTAAAAAACAACATTTGGACAAAGTGAATAACAAATCATGAATTTGTTTTTTTTCAATTTGCGAGCCATTTAATAAAACGGTTTTACAATATATGGAGCTATAACTCTCACAGTGCTATGATCATTCATTGAACAGAGATCATGGCTATCCTGTAAGAAACAGTAAACTCTAAAGTAACATTAACTGATTGAATAGCAACAATAGGATCACTTTACCTCCTTAGATATGCATGGAAGTGACTTCAGCACTTCGTTAATGCCAATTTTGATGACGTCTTTCACAAGTTTCTTGCCCTGTTCTCGGATACGCTTCTTGAAGGCCTCTTTATCAAACAATGACTTGTAGTCAACTGAGAATGAAAACAACAAAAAGATGTTAAATACGCATTTGGAATGTTCTGAAAATCAAGCAGGCATCACCTGGTCCTGACATTACAAAACCTATTTGAGTATGGTTTCATGCACAACTCAAAGTTTTGTTCCCAAATCCCCATATGAAATTGTAGCTTGAGCAGGAAATTGTACTCAAAACTAGGGGTGTAATGATAATTAGACTTATTGCAATAGTGTGTGTACCGATAGCAATATACATCGATAGCAAACTTCGCAATCGATAACAATTGCTGATAGTTTGTTGAAATATCAATTGTTTTGATATATATTTTTCTCTTTCTCGGCTAAGTTTCTGACATTCCAACTAAGTTGCAAATATTGGATTGGAAACATTGCAATGACATTGCAGCCCATAGAGGGAAAGATATACAATTTGTGAATAGGATACTCTATCATATAGTTAATGACCGAGGAGACGGTTTCTCTTCGTCGACAGGTTCAGATAATAGTCGAGGTGCGAATATTCTTGCTTACTTTTTGGCCAAGTCAAGGTTCCGTCAGCATTACAGATCGGCAGTGGTGTGACAGCCTCGTCCAGGATTGTGAAATACCCAATACAATTCTCAGAGTCGTCGATGGAACAGAAGCCAGCACCAAGTGTTATCAGAGACACTGTTTCTGTCTTCTCCAGTTTTACTCTGAACGGAAATAAAACCAGGTTATAATTTGGTTTAGAGCCACTTTCAAGATTATTTCATTCATAAGGCTAATCTATCGTCTGATCCAATCCAGAAGATCTGCAACACCCATAGCACTGTTACAGTAAACCTATGAGTATTGGCCGTTACTGATGAACCAAGGGTGATAACTGCCCTGTTCAGCTCTATTCTGTACGACACACACTAATTCAAAAATTCTGTTTCCGTGTATATCAGTCTGTGTACAGTATTTTATTCTCATTTCATATAAACCAAAAATATGATTTAATATGGTTCATGAAGAGTACTACATTAAAATAACTGTACACCGTGAGTTAGCGATACAGAGTCTCAATATTTCATGCATAAGAGACTTTTGCCAAAGATATTTATTATTATAGTTGTTTTGAACTAGTTCTTAGCTACAACTGCAAAGTACATTCACTTCACATGCATAAAATCATGTTTGTACTTCCCAAAACCTGTCTACCGCTGTACGGTAGGCAAAATTCAATTTCAACAACCTCAACAATCTTAGTTCTTCATACTTTTTTGTATTAACGCAAGGGGACATAACTCTTATATATCATGAATACATCAAAGAGAATATATCATTCTTTTTCCGGACAAATAATTATTATAAAATATGAAATCTATTATAAATATTAAGTGTTGGGGACTTAGTATACCAGGAAATAACACCTTTGGGGTGTACAAATCAAACGTAAATAGTCTCAGACTGAAATTCGTTTGGTCATTATCTAGGTCAATCAACCGTGATTGTATGCCTTTAAATGGTTAGCGGAGTCACAGACCCGATTTTTGCCACTTTGAATTTGTTTTTAATTATTTCCCACCGACTCTGCATTAGTCCGTAGAAAATATTATATGATAATTTTTTTAATAAATCGTAGAATACATTCTACATAGTAGAATACATTTTGCATGCCAACATTGTTGTAAAGCTCTTCCATGTTGGTCTGCTGTGATTCAACGAAAAATGTAGCAACTACAAAAAATGTAACAAAACATATTTTGGTTTGTTACATTTTCGCATCATGTACAAAAATGTAACAACAATTTTGGTTTGTTACATTTTTCGTACAGCATGTAAAAAAATCAAATTCCAGGGGCTTGACTGCCAAATTGAAATAACACTGTAGCTATTAAAATTGGATTTTAAAATTTGTAATTGCGGATACAAGCAAACGCTTTAACATTTATTTTGTTTCAATGTCATTTTTCGAGGCCCAAGAGGCAGGAAATCCATGGTCAAATTTACAACATTTCACGATGTTAGTGTTTTGTAATACCTTTTTTACCATACTGAAAATCTTCAAGAATACACTGACCATAAAATGCTGACAAGGGATTTAATAAATATCAGTTTCCGTCAGGAAAATGCTCCAAAGGTGAGATTCACCAAAATGTGAACTTCTCTATTTTCTATTTCAATTTGGCAGTCTAGCATAACTATACTTTAATACACTATACATAGGAGGTAGACCGTACTCTATCCGTTAAATATATACACAACAAAATAAATTAAAGGTCAGCAAATATTTGGTGGGGAAGCTTCCTACCAAACTTCAGAATTCAGTTTGAGGAATGTGGTGTCATTCCTCTTCCAAACTATCTGCAAATGCTTCAAGAATACCCGGGGCCTAAACATATCTATATATACGTTTCGAACTTCTTCATTGTTAAGATAGTATTATCTAAATTAACACTTACAAACATGCTACTGACAATGAATAAATGTATTAAGTATGAATAAGATCGATATGCATGAGTGGTTAAAGTAATGCATTTTGAATTAACATGCATATGCCTATTGTTGCCATCTGAAGCGTATATACGTACTATACGGGAGTGTAAGTCTCGTCTGGTGTTATTTCCGGTGACAGGTGAAAGAGTACTGAAGTATTAGCATCCAACCTTGAATGAATGAGTAGAAAGCTTATTTTTTGTTCAGGATACTCTCATAAAGTAATGTACATCACTAAAACACAAAGATTCCCCAAGTTCCCTCTGGTGGGATTTTCATAATTCAAGATGTCCGCTATCAATGTTACAAAATACATCTCAAAAGACGAAAATCGCTGTAACTTCTAAACTATACTGACGTCCAAAAAAGTATCTAGTTTAAAAATTAGTTTTATTGATATCCAAACGCTAAAATAGCATTTTTAGTACTCCACAATCGCTTCCACATGTCATCACGTTCTAAAATCAAACGGTATGCCACGAAATGTCATGCCAATGGAGAGCGAGTCGTTAAAATTGACCCAGTTTGGTACGACCCCTACTTATATTGTAAGAATGCTTGCTTGCATAGGGAAAAAAACAATTGAACTATTGATGGAGCCATTCAGTGAAACTGGGAACACATCAGACCTACATCAGGGAAACTGTGTGTTACAACGGCCAGTGAAGGCCAGAATTTTCGGCTTCTTTACCTCGTAAAATTCAGCTCCTCAGTGACGTCATCAGCTTCGACGGCGTCATTTTATTATGCAAATGGACAGACCCTGCACAAGCAAATACGAGAAGAATACATCCGAGCCTGTCTTCTATACAGTGAAGTCACGCTAACAAATCGACGTCGACATAACCTGATAAAATGGGCCAGGACTTGGAGAAGGTTTGCCGTGCCAGTTAATCAGATAGACTTGAAAAATCGATCGAAAACTGACCTTTTGGTGGAATGATAAAGTATTTCAACCAACGTCCTCCGACGTTTAACTGTATCGATGAACCGACGAGAAAATACCTTAATTAATACGTTAGGGGTGATCAGGAACGCAATTGAAGCAATATACGATGCCAATATGGCAATATGTGGAAAATAAGCTGATGAATACCAATACAACTTCTGTTCTTTTAATCTGAACATATTGAAACGCTAAAATGTGACATATCTAAGTCTTTCCACGAATGCCAAATATATTGTATAGTACGGAAATACTTGTTTTTGTACACATTACAGTAAACAACCAGATCGGTATTCAATTAATACATTTGAAATTATCATTGTATCTTGTTTAGTTTTTAAGAAATGTAATAGATACTTTAGAATACATTATTATGACATGAAAATATAGATAATGTCCATAAATGTAATAAATAATTGATTTAGAACAATTCCAAAATTATTTTGAGAATTTGTTTTAGTCAGAAAGGATCTCCTTGATTTTTTATTTTTTTTTGCAATTTTGAAATGGAAATTAAGTCTTTATAAATGTGCTGATATACTTGTTCTATTTAGTGAGGGGTTATACTTCAATAATATTTAGTTAGCCACAAACTCAGGGAACACCTGTTGAGTTGATTCGTGCTACATCGTAAAGTGTGTGGTTTATGTGGGTTGCGCAATCATGCGCTCACCATTCACATTCTAGTATTGATCACGACATGCAGAACTGTAAAGCTAATAGTGTCGTTACTAATAAGAGCATTACTGCTGAGCCAATCTAATTAAAATTAGATATGAAAGTATCGCTCCCAAGATATATTGACATATGCTCGATGTTGAGTGTATGTCAATATACTCTATCTTGGGAGCAATACTTTCGTATCTAATTTTAATTAGATTGACGCTGATCAGGGGTTAGGTAATAGTATCAAGGCTGAATATACATTATAGTGGGCTATTCGTTTTGGTACCGTTTCGTCTGATCCGACAAGCCGCTTGACCCCGGTGACCCGAAAAACTCGCTCAATTTGCCCAATATTTGGAATATAAGTTATACCACAGCGGTCGTGTGCCCTCAGAATGTGGAATAATGGATAAGAAATTGGGCGTTTTTCGGATCAACGGGGTGAAGATACTTGCCGGATCAAGCCATCCGGTGCCAAAACAAACTGCCCACTATAGCTCCAATAGTACGCGTTCGAAGTCAGCCTATTGGACTTTCCTAAAAATGCAGTTACCTCCCCTGAAAATGTTCGATACAATCATCTCCCTTACCATGCTCTCCTGACAGCGAGAACACAACAGTCTGTGTTACACGTAGTCGCACTACGAGGGTTTTCGTGTGTTCAGCATTATACGGAATTTTATTGGTGTAAAGTTGAAAAACGGCAACATCCAAAACGGTGCAAATTTTCAATTTAGAAATCATCAATTAACGATTTATATCGTCTAAATTCCAAGCAGTAGACCTTTTAATTAGTCCTTTATCTCCTTAAAATATAAGTCAAAGTACCGTTTCCTACCAATGGACTTGGTACCGTTTTCGCGAATTCAATATTCGATTTTCGTCAATATCGTAAGCTAGACGTTTTGGACGGTTACCGTTTTGCGCCTGCACCCATCAGCTAATAATAATATGAGCCAATCAAATACCTTATAATGTTGAACACGCGGAACCACTCGTAGTTTGACAGCGTGGAACACGGATGTTGTGTTCTCGCTGTCAGGAGAGCATGGTAGAACACGACACAACAAATAAATTACCCATGTATCAAAATGTGATCTTTATTAAAGGTAAATTTGAAACTGTGTTCTGATAAATAAATATTCTGATAAATAATGGTGAGACAGTACCCGACTTTAGGTCCAGGATTGCAGGTTATTGGTATGATTTCAAGAGTAATACCAACATAACAAGTTCCTATACACGGCAACAAGATAAACAGGATAATTTATCGAATTAATAAATATTTACCAATTTTTAAATCGATACATCAATTTAACAATGGTAACTAACTTTCTTATGATGGCTTTTAAAAAATGTAGTGAAAATAACGATGTTAAGTACGAAAAATGTATGTCGACAGAAGGGCTAATGCGTAATTAATATAGAACTGTGGCTAATGCTCAGATACTATAGTTGTTGAGGAATCCGGTTAACAGGTGAACCACTTGAAGCCGACGTCACCGACTGTCAAGTCCAGAGGCCAGATTCTGACATCCGGGCTCTCTCTACGACCATATGGAGGAAAAACGTGATAACACCCGTTACATTAGTTACTGATAGATCAATTTAAAGGAGCGCATGTATTGGTAATAGGGATATAACACCACATTGTTGCTAGGCGGTTCCAAGAGAACTATGCCCAAATTTAAGAATAATCTTTCTTTGCTCATGTAGAACACATGCTCTCCTGACAGCTAGAATACAACAGTCTTTATCTTACCTCACACAAGAATGTCCGATTTTGATTGGCCGAGGCGAGGGCAATTATTTTCAATGTTCAATGTTCTGTAGCGGGGACTAAGTTTTGACTAGTGTTTCCTGGTTGTTGCGCTACGCCTGAGCTTAGCA
>JAUTBQ010188281.1:0-10502 GCA_032361185.1 Lepetodrilus ovalis | reverse complement strand
AGTTATCGATTGTTAAGATTGCTATCGATAGATTGCTATCGGGACACACACTATCGCAATAGGTCGACTTATCGACTCATCGTTACACCCTTAATTCTATGTATATTCCCAGCCTGTACATCGTAGCATATAATGTGAATATGATGGAAAAAATATGTTGATTTTACGTCGTGATGTAAAATCTACGTATTTTACATTGTGATATAAAACCAACATATTTTTGACATTGTATCGACATCATATCATGCATATGCCGGCTGGGTTACAGAGTTTTGCCGATTGGTTGGTTTCTGAAAATTCATGATTCCATTCATCAGTCTTGCACATTATGACATCATGTAATGATGAGTAAGAATAGGTCACGACACGGTGGACAGTGATGATGACGTCATTATCCTCATGCAAATTATTTACATAAATTTCATTAAGGAAAGATAATCTGTAATCCCTCGTAACTCATGGGTTATTGCCTCTGTATTCTGACATTTTGAAAATACTGTGTAGCTCGACATTGCAATGGTAATTTCAGATTTGAAAAAGATATTTGATGTTGACATTAATCTGAATATATACTGATATATATTTGGCATGAATTACTGATATATATAGATTTTGCATGAATTACTGATATATATGAATTACTGATATATGTTTTTACATGAATTACTGATATATATTTTTGGTATGAAATTATGAATTATTGATATACATGTATATTTTTGGCATGAATTAATAACATATATTTTTGGCATGAATTACTGATATATGTTTTGCATAAATTACCGATATATATTTTGGGGCATTAATTACTGATATTTAATCTACATGTGTCTGCAGGGAGATAGTGCTGGACGTGATGTCGAGCTGTGGACTGTCAGATCCTCACCGACACTTCCACAAGGAGCTGGACTCATGGGACATCTGGAGCCTGGATGACAAGGACAGGAAGGTGGAGCTGCGCCGTATGTGTCACCAGTGGCTCAACCGGTGTGTACACTTACTGCCACAAGACATTTATTCTATCCTTGATACTTCATTATTCCTATGTCATAATAATATCCTGGCCCCCGTTTCACGAAGGTTTCCTAACTTTAGGAGTGCCTAACTTCATGACTCAGTTTATCACCTCTTAAAGGTTAGATGTCGATTTATGAAGAAATAAGACTTGTGACGTCGTCGTGAAACACTTGTTGCTAGGTGAAAACTATTTGGAGTGGTTTAGGAGCTCCTAACTAGTTATGACACTTTCGTGAAACGGGGGCCTTGTAAGCATCAGTCTCCAGGACGCAGATACAATGTTTCTGAGAAGAGTTTAGTGTTATGTTAAAGGGATGGCTGGGTGTAAGCATCATGGTTCTGAATTTGAACAGTTATCAAAATCTGGAGGTTACTTCCATGAACAATACTATATGTCTGAGTGAAGGTCACACGTAGTAAAGGTCAGACGTATAGGGAATTTCTCTGCTCCATGTATGTGCAAGGTATTTTCAGAACTTTAATTCTGTCTTCCAAAATGCTTGATGTTTTGTCTTGTTGTTACAACATTCCCTGCTACGTGATTGGTGAACTATGTTTTAGACTATAAATCATGAAAGCTTTAACAGTGCTTGTCGCCTATTGGTGAAATATTCCCGCTGCAATGTAAAGCACTAATTCATTCATTCCTTTAACAGTGTTATCTTTCCTTATATTGAGTTACATCTGCAATATGTCGCCATGAAACCCATCTATGGGTACATTGCAGATGGATGACTTCATACAAGCTTCACATTGACGACACCGTGGAACGCATTAAGAAAGGTCAAAACATACACGGCCACATGACGCGCAGTCAGATACAGAAACACCAGTCTCAGAGGACTCCTCGGCAAGTAAGTCATGTCCTCCACAGCACTGTCCTCCACGACACTGTCCTCCATGATACTGTCCTCCACGTCACTCTCCTCCATGTTTACCCACGACGACATGGTCCTCCACATCACTCTCCATGTCTGTCCTTCATGTTACTGTCCTCCACGTCACTGTCCACCATGACACAGTTGTCCATGTCTCTGTCCTCCACATCACTGTCCTCCACATCACTGTCCACCATGACACGGTCCTCCATGTCACTGTCCTCCACATCACTGTCCTCCATTTCTGTCCACCACAACATGGTTCTCCACGTCACTGTCCTCCATGTCACTGTCCTCCATGTCTCTGTCCTCCATGTCTCTGTCCTCCACATCACTGTCCACCATATCTGTCCACCATGACACAGTCCTCCATGTCACTATTTCTGTCCTCCACGACATAGTTCTCCACATCACTGTCCTCCACGTCACTGTTCTCCACATCACTGTCCTCCATGTCACTGTCCTCCATGTCTATCCACCATGACACAGTCCTCCACATCACTGTCCTCCATGTCTCTGTCCTCCAAATCACTGTCCTCCACATCTCTGTCCTCCACATCACTGTCCTCCACATCTCTGTCCTCCATGCCACTGTCCTCCATGTCACTGTTCTCCACGTCTCTGTCCTTCACATCACCATCCTCCATGTCACTGTCCTCCACATCACTTTCCTCCACATCACTGTCCTCCATGTCTTTCTACCACAACATGGTCCTCCACGACACTGTCCTCCACGACACTGTCCTCCATGTCACTGTCCTCTATGACATGGTCCTCCACAAAACGGTCCTCAATGTCACTGTCCTCCATGTCTGTCCTCCATGTCTGTCCACCATGACATGGTCCTCCACGTCACTCTCCTCCATGTCTGTCCTCCATGTCTCTGTCCTCAACATCACTCTCCACCATGACACAGTCCTCCATGTCACTGTCCTCCACATCACTGTCCTCCATGTCACTGTCCTCCACATCACTGTCCTCCATGCCTCTGTCCTCCACATCACTGTCCTCCATGTCTCTGTCCTCCACATCACCGTCCTCCATGTCTGTCCACCATGACATGGTCCTCCACATCACTGTCCTCCATGTCTGTCCACCACAACATGGTCCTCCATGTCACTGTCCTCCACATCACTGTCCTCCACATCAAGACACGGTCCTCCATGTTACTGTCCTCCACGTCACTCTCCTCCATGTCTGTCCTCCATGTCTGTCCTCAACATCACTCTCCACCATGACATGGTCCTCCATGTCACTGTCCTCCACATCACTGTCCTCCATGTCACTGTCCTCCACATCACTGTCCTCCATGTCTCTGTCCTCCACATCACTGTCCTCCATGTCTCTGTCCTCCACATCACTGTCCTCCATGTCTGTCCACCACGACATGGTCCTCCCCTCACTGTCCTCCATGTCTGTCCTCCACATCACTGTCCTCCATGTCACTGTCTTCCATGTCACTGTCTTCCATGTCTGTCCACCATGACATGGTCCTCCACATCACTCTCCTCCATGTCACTGTCCTCCACATCTCTGTCCTCCACATCACTGTCCTCCACATCACTGTCCTCCATGTCTCTGTCATCCACATCACTGTCCTCCATGTCTGTCCACCATGACATGGTCCTCCACATCACTGTCCTCCATGACACTGTCCTCCACGAGACTGGTGTGGTGTGTCACCGGAAATAACACCAGATGATGACCATTTTGAATATTGTTATTACTTCTGTATATACAGTTGATACGTGTCCTGTGTTCACAGGGAGATGAGCGGTCAGACGACCAGACGACAGTGACCACACTTCCAGGAGGCGTGGAGTTCCTGCCTACATCACTGAGCACTAACAGCATGACAGGTACAGTATTATAGTACCCGCCTTATACGTTACAAATACATGTATTAGTTATAATAATGCACCTGTAACAGAAGACCATGCCAATCCTGGGATTCAAACCCGGTTGCTGGATTGTGGGTCCAACCCTCTACCGAATGAGCCAAAGGGGTAACCTTGCTAGCTGAGACCATTAGGAGCATCTTATATCATACATACTGTATATTCATAATGTGCCAGATATGTTGTTGGATCAAGAATGAATCCCAGAATCCTGGATACCCTCAGGTTGTTGTTTGCAGAAAACCGTCACTCTTGATAGGTGACAGATAGAGACAGGTAATAGACAGGTGACAGATAGGTGACAGGTGACAGATAGAGACAGGTAACAGATAGAGACAGGCAATAGACAGGTGACAGATAGAGACAGGTAACAGATAGAGACAGGTAATAGACAGGTGACAGATAGAGACAGGTGACAGATAGGTGACGGATAGAGACAGGTGACAGATAGAGACAGGTAACAGATAGGTGACGGATAGAGACAGGTGACAGATAGAGACAGGTAACAGATAGGTGACAGGTAATAGATAGGTGACAGATAGAGACAGGTAATAGACAGGTGACAGATAGAGACAGGTGACAGATAGAGAAAGGTAATAGACAGGTGACAGATAGAGACAGGTGACAGATAGGTGACAGATAGAGACAGGTGACAGATAGAGACAGGTAACAGATAGGTGACAGGTAACAGATAGGTGACAGGTAATAGATAGGTGACAGATAGAGACAGGTAACAGATAGAGACAGATAATAGACAGCTGACAGATAGAGACAGGTGACAGATAGGTGACAGATAGAGACAGGTGACAGATAGAGACAGGTAACAGATAGATGACAGGTAATAGATAGGTGACAGATAGAGACAGGTAACAGATAGAGACAGGTAATAGACAGGTGACAGATAGAGACAGCTGACAGATAGGTGACGAATAGAGACAGGTGACAGATAGAGACAGGTAACAGATATGTGACAGGTAATAGATAGGTCACAGATAGAGACAGGTGACAGATAGGTGACAGATAGAGACAGGTGACAGACAGGTGACAGATAGAGACAGGTGACGGATAGGTGACAGATAGAGACAGATGATGTATGTCAGACATCTGTCACTATGACATGTCATCGTATACTTCCAGTGACACTGTCCAGGCTTCCGGACTCCTCCTCCTCGGAGGACGTGACGTACGTGGAGGCCGTCAACTACTTCTGTGAGATGATGCTGGAGAAGGACATTGAGGCGATCAAGAAGCAACGTCAACGCGCCGCCGAAAAGAGCAGTCAGGAAAACATCAACCTACCAAAAAATACAGTCCTAGTTTTGCCAAAACTGCCACGGTAAGTTTTGTATGCTCTCATAGTCAGGAGGCCAACTCTGAAAAGAGGCCTAGAAATCACTTTTGCTAAACATTTTGAGTAGAATTGTTTTACCATCATATATTGATAGCCCATATGGTGCTGATAAATAATATTGATGTCGGCACTTTGAAGATCATATCAAGGTCATTTATGCGCAATTTGCCATCATTTGCTCTAGACCCAGAATTGAGGTCTATCTAACGTTTATTTGATGATTATTACCAAGGAAGGTCCCCTTAATAATAATCCACTGGATCCCACCTTCAAAAAGTTGAAATCTTTGTTTAATTTAAATTTAAATTTACATAATGATCAATGGACCTCGATTATCCAGTCAGTATTGAAGGTTCTAGACCCAGAATTGAGGTCAACCTAATGTCTTTTCATGATTATTACCAAGGAAGGTCCCCTTTTTTTATAATCCACTGGATCTAACCATGAAAAAGTTGAAATCTTTATTTAATTGCAATTTTTATTTACATTACGATAAATGTACATCGATTATCCAGTTAGTATTAGACATGTAGTACTCAGTTGTATATTATACCATTAACATTCCAGATGTATGTTTACTATTGTATATTAGTGTTTGCTTAGCTATATTATCGCTAAAAATATTTAAATAAGAAATAATGCTATTGGCTGGATAATCGAGGTTTTTATATTAAACGTACCAGTTTATTGGAATATTTTAATTATGACTTTTCTTAAACATATGTTTAGCAAATTATGGACATAAATTAAATTATTAACACTTCTGAGTGTTTATTAACCCAAACTTACCTCTTAAATTGCATACATTGTAACCTTGGAGTTATTTTTCACAAGTTTAACAGATTTGGTCAGGTCATAATGATTACGGAAGTTTACATTACGCCATATCCAACCACGAATACATCCTCGTAGCGCTACATATTATTAAACAATATTTTAAAGAGGTATGTGGTGAGGGCTGTTTTAAAGGAGTTCATAGATGGAGTAAACTTGAGGGATAGAGGCAGGAAATTTCACAGTGTTGTTGCTGCATGAGCAAAAGAACAGTAGCCGATGGATTTGAGTGAATAGCTTTAAGAATTTCTGGGACACAACATGCATTTAATTTTAACACGAGTTGACCCTTTCAGATTTACCTATGCACTGAATATTGTTGGAACTAGGCCTATAACTTACGGTAGATGAATCTAGATCTATTAATCCTAGATCACCGTTGCTGTTGAACTTCAAGTAGTTAAACCGTTTACTTTCTATTTTTCTTGTCAAACATAGTCATAACAGACATAGACTAAGTGTTTTTACCTTTGTTATTCATGCATTGTATTTATTTAGACAGATTCAATAGATATTAATAACAACAAGCAACAACCATTCCAACATACATTGGATACCACCAGTTCCTCATATGAATTTTTAACATAAGATTGTAACTCTATATTCCATATCATAATGGGTGTGTCCATCTTAAATGCTCTGCAATACTAGTAGGTCCACTACGATGTCAGTAGCATTATAGTCCCCTAGCTAAAATATCCATTTGCTTATAGAGATCCCCAGAGCCTTGGCACCTAACGGAAATATAGTTAGGCTTTTTCTTTATCAATAGTAAATAATTATTATAACAACCAGTACTCCAACCTGCTAATAATATTATTATCGCAGCTAGTGTTTCAACCTGCTGAGAAAATGCAGCCTATCATAACATTGACATAAAACCTCTGTTACTTTATAAATATAGTGATCACAACACCTGGACATCATACACAGAATGATATATTTAGTGTTTGATGTCAAAGATGGTCGGTCTATAGGTAGTGATCCTGCATCTTCATGCGGAGGTCCCTGATTTGAGCTGTTTGAGTACGCCTTGTTCGTGGACTCTAGTGCGATATAAATACAAAGTATTGTATATTATTATGATAAATTCAACTGAAAAACGTAAGAGAAATAGGCATTGCATCAAAGTAAATGTAAATATTATATCAAAAAGCAGTATATATTTATTTGCTATGAAATTCTAGCTTAATAGTCTTATTTTAATTGATAATGTTAATTATGCTATCAACAGACAGGGTCCATGATAAAACCATGTTGAGTAGTTGTATGGGAATAAGTACATTCACATGCTGATACTAAAAATAGCAACAGAAAAAGTAGAACTTATTTTCCTCAAATAATGCAATTAATGTGACTAAATAAATGTGTTTACTTAATAATATATTCTCAAAAAAAGACACTGCAGCCGTTTTTAGACTTCTGTCTCATACAATCTTTTGCATATGAAACGTTTTGCCAGTGTTTATCTTCATCTAGGTCATTTGCATAAAGGGGAATAACTCTCATTAAAGCAAATATTGTACTATTGGCTAGCAACTGTTATTTGATAAAATGGTGTACATGGACCCTCAAGCCCAAATTGTGTTGCCTCTCTGTGCTCAAGTAGTATAATTCTCAGAGTGACAACATTGTTTTCCTTCATGAGGGACATGTATAGAAGTGTTTCCACCATGTTTAGCGAAAATGAAAAATGTTGTCCTGGCCTCCTGACTATCAGGGTTTCCTTTCACGAAGCTCTCTTATCAACTAAGAGACTGGTAGCGCCCTCTTTGCCGATAGCTAGTACACTGCTAAGAGAGCGCTACCAGTCTCTTAGTATATACGAGTTTCGTGAAAGGATACGCCAGTACAATAGTCACTGCGAGACATTAATTAATTAATAGTGTAATCCTTGTCATATTTCATTGCTATATACCAGTATTCGTTCATTACCTGCCACAGTGGACTGTCTGTTGAGTCGTCGCCACATGCAGCACTGACGTCTCCTTTGATGCAAAACAATGAGTGAATCCTAGGAATAGTACAACACACTCCCCTCTCTTTCATATAGACTGTGAGGACTAAGATTAGCATATCACTTGATCATTACCACCCATGAGAGAACGAGAGACTGAAATACCCTAGTTTCTGAACTAACAAGGAATGTGTTGGGCAAAATATTAGGGGTCAGACGGGTACTAGAGGACTCGAGTACCCGACCATCCTCGCAACACAGAGGTACTGATTACGTTAGCACTTCATACTACCCCTGGCACACATCTAAGGCAAAACTTGCGCAAACAGCTAACCAATGAAATAATTTTCCCCGATGAAAACGCAGTAAAAATCTATCCAAAGAAAGAGATGTTATCATTGTTCTATTTATAGCAATTGTTTCAATTCAATTCAATTCATTTCTGTATTGCATGCAAGGCCACTGGCCCATATACAGTAATACATGTATACATTTCAATGTATTTAAATAGTAATACTGCAGGTAGACAGTACTGTATACAAGTCACTATATTACAATTAATTTACATTTGCCGACAATATATCATATCTTAAAGATAATGCGTAATGTATAAATAATTGCAAGTTTAATATTACATTTTTGTCACCCGATGACATAAGGATAGCAAAGGAACGATGTGACCGTTCGATATTAATATTGGCAGGTAAATACAAAGTTCTCAGGTTATGGTATACTAGTGCTCCAGATAAGACGAGTATTTGAGTAAAATACTTAAAAGCAAATTACAGAATATCCAATTAAAAATAATTGCAGTTATTAAAAAAACTAAAATCAATTGTATTAAAATCATTAGAGTGAATTCTATGTTCATCTTGTGTATATATCATCAATTTTCAATCAAAAAGTGGAACATTATTCTGTCCCATCAAAAATGTTGTGTGCATACCAGACTATTTGAATAGAGCACAGATACGTATTACCACTGTCAGTATGTATGATGAAGGTTAAACCACAATTATGCAGTATTATAAGATGGCATCAAGATGCCCTGTGTTTTGTGAATTAATTACTGTTTAGTAAGCGTAAGCGGCTATAATCTTAACTACAAAAAACTCTATCGCTACATAAAAATACTCAATTGAATTAGTTAATGAGGGGTAAAATGTTATCTGGAGCACTTGGTATATAGGACCGACCATAATAAAATGATACTCGTCTTCAATTTGTTGCTTGTTACACACAATGCAAAATATCAGATTGCTAGCAATACCTGTATATCTGCCTTGCTCTACAGCATGATGGCCTATACCCATTCTTATTTTAGTTAATAACCTCCTATACAAAACAAATGAAGGGTCTGTGATATACATTTCAGGTATTCAAGTGAATGAAAATAATGAATACAAATTATATCTATTATAGTAGTGTGTAATGAGGATAACCACTCCTGTGTCAAAACATCTTTAACACGTTGTTTGAATTCTGAAATAAATGCTTCAACATTGCCTATTTCTTGGGAAATCCATGCATATCCAAATCCAAAATAAAATAACATTCTTAATTGAAGTTGCCCACGTAGATCTACGTCGTTGAGCACAATCTAGAACATACAACATGTCGTATGCTTTACGTGTTGGTTTATCATGTTTTGGTTCTCATAATAAAATGTGTGTTTAGGTTTTGAATGTTGTTGAATTAATAATTTAATTCTTCCCTGAGGTGTACATCATCCACAGAGTACACTAGCATGCCGTTTTTATTCGCAGTATAATCGAAAAGTTGGGGTGTTGCGATACTTTTTTCCAGGTGTATACATGTAGTTACTATGTTGCTATGCCTAAATTTTTAAACATTTGGGAAGCACACACCCATTGGGTTTATAGACATCAGGAAAATGTAATTTAGTACATTTTAAATATTTCGGGAGCATGCCGCCAAAATCCCACTGGATAACGGTTCATTTTCGCTCTGTAGACACTAGGAAGTCGTATTTTATTAATCTAATATTTCAAAATTTCCGGTGCCGAAACTTCGCTGCTAAAATTTGCCAGTATCTTTACTGATGTCTGGGAATCCCATTTTATAATACCCACATTTCCAAATTTCGGAGAGCATAACCCCCAAAACCACATCAGACAACATTGTGAGATTCGTTTTCTATAGATACCATAAAATCCTACTTTGTTATGCCTACATTTCTAAAAATGTTGGAGCATGCCACCTCACTAGATAATACGTGCAAAATTTATATATTTCGTTCTCTAGTTGCCTGGCATAATATTTACCATTGTCTGAGAGCATGCCTCCGTCGGAACCATTAGACAAGTTAACTAATAATAACACAGTCTTTCGACATGCGCTATTCACCTTTGCACGTTAATATTGACAAGCAACATGAAAGATTGGTCTTTCATAGTTATATAGATAGATATAGTCTTAGACACCCCTTGCACTTGGGCCTGGATCCGCCCCTGCTTTGGATATACATTAGAAAAATCATTTTCTTTCTATTTCTTTCATTACTTTAGATAGCAAATTATCTTTTAGCTACAGAACTGCTGCTAAGT
>JAUTBQ010188270.1:0-10503 GCA_032361185.1 Lepetodrilus ovalis | reverse complement strand
TGTACGTGTATCCGGATATACAAGTACGCTTAGAACAAAAGAAACCATGGCAACGAGACCGGAAGAGGGGTATAAGTCAATATTAATCAAACTACGCATATTGTAATGATGTAAACCGTTTCATGATATATTACTGGTATTAGTAGAAACATGACAACTTGCGATGTTACGATAACAAGCGCTTAACTGACTGTCTTTCTTGTTCACATACTACCAGTGCTGCGATATGAGTGAATCTACTCATTGAAAGCAGCTTATGAAGCTTGATTCCAAGCGGTTGTCAGATCCACTCTCCGTAGCAGGAACTGATTTATGAGATCAATATTTAACTCTACTATTTAATTACAAAGTGGCAAGATCGTGTTGCAAAGGGCACTAACATAATTGATTTACTTTCAAGTTTTAACCTAGGTCGTATTTTATACAGAAAAATATGAAGAGATCATTTAAAAAAGAAATGTAATATTGCATGCAAGGTGATTTTGTCACTTTGAATTTCAATATTTTCATTTTAATTTGTTTAATTATTTTAATAGAATTATTAATTAATCTATTGGCAGGATGTGGACTTGGTCCCAACCGATATTGCCGCAGGTCTCGTCCTGATTCAGCATCAACAGACCTGCAGACAGTATCAACTGACGTCAGTCACAGCTGACACGTCACACCGGTTAGTCACAGCTGACAACTCACACCGGTCAGAAGCAGATGGACACCAGCCGTCATCAAGCCATATTTGTCCCACTCCCGAAAACTGGATGACCGTCAAGATGATGACTCACTTCATGAAATATGCTCTGGGCAGTTACGGCTGGCCACTTTACCTTTATAGTAATATGTGTACAGGACCATGCAAGCTTGCAATTAAATGCAGGTAAGTACTGGTACAGTGTCCCCTCGATATAACACGGTTCGGTACACAGCGGATTCGGATATAAGGCGGGGTCAGACGTGGATCCCATTTTTAGTTTTGTTATTTACCTGTACTATCATATAAGGCGGGTACTATAAGGCAGGGGTTATGTCATGGACCCCAACTTCAGCGCTATATCGAAGGGACACTGTATTTATTATATACAGTGGGACACCTATAGTCCAACCGCCGATAGTCCGATTCCCCCGCCATCCGATTGATGTTGGCTTGTAACCAAACTCTTTACTATGTAATTTGCCCCGATAGTCCGATGATTCACATTTCTGTATCCGATCGGTAAAACATATAACCAAAGTGCTAAATTAACGGTAAATTGTTTCGTTAATCTGACCGCCTGGTCGGTTATGAATGCCAATCACATCTATACGTACTCGCGGTCGTGAGATGTAAGTCAGTGACTGACAGGATAGACTTAAATTGTTTGTTTTCTTAACTTGCCAGGACATTTGAGGCCTAATACAAAAGGATCAACAATCGACACCGTTTGCGAAATCAGCTATGCTGGAAGCAGTCGTGAAGACCTCAAAATCAACCAATCACTTAAAATTAATAAGGATCAGAAGAAACCGCTTGTTTATACAACAAGTGGCATTTCGTTTGAGTAAATCTTGGTGCCAATGAGTGAACATTATTTCCGGTACATTCAGACAGAGAGGCTCTTGACTTATGTGACTAGTGTATGTCCGTCAATAAACTTATACTATTACGTATTTGTTTTGTGATATGATTGTCTTGGATTCTAGACTCATTCTCACAAAAGTAGGATGTCATCAGTGTTTTGGTAGCTATATCTGACATTATGCAACCGAAAATTA
Organism: Lepetodrilus ovalis; assembly: GCA_032361185.1. Lineage (NCBI taxonomy): Eukaryota > Metazoa > Mollusca > Gastropoda > Lepetellida > Lepetodrilidae > Lepetodrilus > Lepetodrilus ovalis. The sequence goes on along the minus strand of JAUTBQ010188270.1, from coordinate 8,754 downwards.
GCTTGTTTTGTAATTTCTAAACTGAATAACTAGTATTTATAACGAGTAGAATGATATATAGATTGTTGGGTTTCATGTGTGATTTATTATTTTTACCCCACCCTTGATATGTCCCAATATGGTCAAAATGGTGTATCATCGACTTTTGTATACAGATCTACAGCCATATATTGTCTATTTCAAGATTTGGAAATGCAATGAAATTCCTCACATTCAATACACACTAGGATGGCTTAAAATAATAATACCTATCCTGTATACAATCTCTGAATGTTATTTTCCCACACAACATTAAGACTGTGCCAACAACTGCTCAGTGTCCTAAGTTACAGAGAATCAGTCTCTAGTCTACGCTGATGGTTACGTCCCTTTGCTTATGTTATATTTTTTTGATTGGTCACTGAAAATGGTTATATTTTTAGCTCCTTGGCTGTTTGCGCATGTTTTCCCCTAGATGTGTGCCAGGGGTACCATGACATACCCGACCCCCCCACACCCCCCACCTCCCCCACACCTTCATCTGACCCCCGCCTTATATCCAAATCCACTGTGTATTGAACCATGTTATATCGAGGGAACACTGTTTTTGTGTAGTCAAAACAAATGTATAAATATATTTTTAAGTAAATCTTTGCTAGACCACTATGTAGGTCATTTGCGACTATTTTTTAGTCCCTTTAGATATCCCGATGTCATCTACTAAACATGTCAAAAACATAAAATGAATTCTCTACATGCCTACAACAATTGGCTCTACTTTCGTGAGAATGGGGGTAAAACACATTTGTCATTATTACTATTATTATTATTTGCAGCTGCTGTAGCTGTCTGGGTCACAGTGACAATTTACATTTTGACAACATCTGTGAATGTCATACCGCTGCCATTATGAAAGTAACTGGAATCCAAGACCAGGATCTCATATTTGTCAGTTTTCATAACAGGGTACGACCTTTTGGTATATCTTTGTCAGAACAAACCTTGTTGAAATTAAATTTAACTATGCATTGCTCTTTTAACGAGAATACCTTAAAAACAGGAATCTACTGGATGCAAACCAGAAACCAACAGATTTTGGCACCATTTTGGAATCAAAACAACATTGTTAATTTATAGCAAAATGGCACATCATCAGTAAAATTATTCGCTGTACAGACAGGTTGTGATTGGTGTAATGGTGGCCACCACACTGGTTGTTTGTAGACATCAATATCTCCAATAGCTCATTACGTGCAAACTACAGTGTCCTCTCGATATAATGCTGAATTTGGGGTCCATGACATACCCCCAGCCTTATAGTACCAGCCTTATACAATAGTACAGGTAAATAACAAAAAGTAGAAATGGCATCCACATCTGTACCAGCCTTATATCTGAATCCGCTATGTATCAAACCGCCTTATATCGAGGGGACACTGTAATGATGATGATGATGATGATAACAATATTAATAGTGACAGTGTTTGAAATTCAGAAAATAATCATGGGGTCATTTTCCATAGGCCCAATGTTAATGGTGGTAACGTGGTAATGGTGAGAATGCGTGCATCTTACTGACAAAACAAACAAAAATCATACCCAGGCATTCCTATCTATCGGGTATATAAACACAACTTTAGCTGGAATAACCATAGTAATTCATGGAAAAGGAGGAGCAACGGCAAGAAATATGACCGCATCGGCTGGAAAAGTCGTGCATGACATGCAATACAAGGTGCATGGCATGTAGAAACAGCTGGCGACAGGATGCAAAGACCACAACGACAGGCTGCAAAGACTGCTTCGTTGGCTCGCACAGTGAAATGGCAAATGTCGACTGGGCTAAGAAATTTGATTTGTATCGCATACCTATACTGTGAACCGTATCGGGATATAATAGGAAGCAAAGAATGCACACTCATAAAATGATTTAAGTATTGCATACTATTCTGTCTCTTATGTTTATTAGCTCATAATCAGCGTCCTAGTTCGCGAGTTGCGTGGAATCCCTCTCCCCACGCTGCCACACATCTAAGTCACTGTAGGTAGTAACCATCACCCATCTACCTGGGGCATCTGAGGACCGATATCACATTCAAACTCTACGTATGTACACTAAGGTAGAGTGGTGAGGTTTAACCCTCTGCCTGCTGGATTAGGCACATACACTGCTGTTTATGGCATCTCCAGTTGCCTGCAGCAGGGAGAGGGTTAATAGCACAACTATAGCTCGTTAATCTAGACGAGAACAATCAGCTAACCGTAGGGTGAGCGGACACACCCTCGTGGTGCAGTGACCTAGATATACATGGCAGCCATGGGGAGACAGATTCCACGCAAATCGTGAAATAAGATGATGATTATGAGCCAATGAACATAAGAGACAGAGAACTGTATGCAATATGTAAATGCATTCTTTGCTTCCAATTGTATCTCGATACAGTCCACAGTATAGGTATACGATACGAATAAAATGTCCTGCCCCACTCGATACTTGTCCCCACAGCTGCGGTCCTCTATTTGATAGTTTTCACCCCATACGTAAAACATATGACATGCATCTGTGATCCGAGGTTGTTTGGCTATCAAATGGGTCCATTCTGAATGTCTCCAGTTCACGGTAGACTTCGCAATCACTTGGCGATCACTTTACCCTACTACTAGCTGGATTTCATTGTCACGTGTATTGATGCCACACGTAGTGATTAATCCTGCACCTTGGGATCACCGCATATTTTTGTTGATGCATATTACTGCCTTCACCTGTAGCTAAAGAGTGCCCATTATAGATGAAATAGTAAACTGGGCATTTAAGCCTGGCGCAGAGCAGACAAGCATCTGCATCTGGATTCTTGCATTTCTATACGCAGGAGCGACGCAGACGCCCATATGCTACCCCCCCTGCGTCGCGTCTGCGTCGAACGTGCGTCGTATGCAGGTATCAAACGAGTTTGATATTTGACGCAGGAGCGCGGCATCTGGAAACGCCAGACGCTCGTGTGCGCCATCCTGCGCTTGCCCTGCGCCGCGTCGAGATTTATTGAAAAGCCAATCAGCTGCCTTTCCTGAGACATGTGATTCGAACAAAAGTGGAGCCACGATAATGAAGATGCGTTGGTTGAAATGTATACTCCGAGCGCAGGTGGAACGCAGACCTTGGCGCACACGAACGCTTGCGTCTGCGTTTATAAATGCAGACCCAAGCGCAACGCAGACCCAGGCTTTAGCTATGTACTGTAGCTAATCTAAACTAACTATAAGACTATATCGGCATGTATGCCCGTACGGGGATTTGTTGAAACTGACCCTACAAACTTTAATAAGTTGTCCTGTGTGAGTACTTTTCTTGATGATACTGGACAATATCCATGATTTGTCGTTTTCACTTGCACGTTTCGAAAATTTTGATGTGAATCCAAACATGTTTAGCTTTTATTTACAACAAAACAACCACAAACAGATGAAAATATCTTCTAGCTGATACTCAATCCGCATACAAAATTCGCGCATTTGGAGCAGGGAACCATGCATTCACAAGTCTTCGGTACAATCCGCTACATTAGGCAATCTGCCTTATACTAGTGATACAAAGATCGAAACAATTCTTCCGAATGTATTTTCACACCTGAGATACTACCGGTACTACACCTGCTATTTATTAAAATAAATGCCAAACAGAGACCGTCCAATGATTTCGACTTCATTATACACGTCTGGGTTAAAGCATATTTAGTGTTAAATCGTTACTATTGATCTACAATGGGCATAGAAAGGTTGGCATTCTTCTAATAAATGTTTTCAGTTTAAAACCGATCCATAGGCCTAAAAGCTAGCTAGATACTGTAGTTGGATCAAGACTGAGAAGAAATTGCATCCCAAATATACCCGGTAATATAAATCATATAAAATGACAATACTCCTAAAATATATAATATTATATAATTCACATTAAATCATAGAATAAAGCCAATAATAACAATGTATTAACATTTTAGAAATAACTTATGTCCACATCCTCCTTGTCCCATTTTAATATTTTTATCCATGCTGTCAAAATTGCGGTACAAACTTCTCTGGATATGATTTGTTTCACAAATAAACCAATATACTGCAAATAGTTGACCATGTAACATACCTCAATCAAACTGACACAATTTGCCCCATACCGGATATTTAAATATTTGAAGCTATAAGCTTAACCCAAACTGTTCACGAAAATGAAAAGTAAAAATAATGTTTTTGATGAAATGCCAGGGAATACTTTACTTATTTATGTTTCATCTGGTATATATCAACATACCCTAAATGGTGAAGTGACTGTCTTTTATGACTCCTATGTTAAAATATATTTTCCAATGGAAAATATACACAAGTATGCCTGCTGCCTAACTGTGATCCTTCAACAGACGCCTTGATCGAGCATATAAATAAATATATGTCGTCAAACTAATACAATATATAGCTGTACCATGGAACTAAACTAGTTTCCTGTTAGATGCGCACATCAAGATGTTTATTGTGAGGCAGGAGCCCAGTATTACTCTTCACGTCACTAAGGTTTGGTCACTTCTCAAACGAGAGCAAAGTAGGTCACTCGCCAAGAATTTCAATAAATTGTATGCCTTGATTTACACAAATATCGCCCCGATGTAGGGCCGTTACCTGAATTATGTCGAAAAGTAGCAGAACAAGCCACAAGCCGGAGAATGGAAAGGTTGAGGTCAAGAGCAAGGTAAGAACTGTCTGGAAATGTGCACAGGTGCGAGATAAATAACACTGCCATGGCTTAGACCTGGAGGCTGGACGTCACCTCACCGTGCATCCGAGCTGTCAACTAATGCTGAAATATCAGGAATTTACACCCAAAAGGAAGTAGTTTAGCGATTGTCAGTACCTTTATCTGTGACAAAGTCCACTGTTCACCACTTCATTCCGCATGGTACTTTGAACAGCTTGCAAAACATTAAATTGCGTTCATACCAGGTAAACTAGGGTGGGCCCTTTTAAAACGCCTCTTGACCCAACCCACTTTCTAACTTTCTACCATGTGGCGTTTAAGACCACTGTCTTTTCTTAAGTAGTGATTCACCATGTTAGTTAGCCTTAAACTCTACTCTAAACGAAGTGATTGCACACTTATTGTAATTATATTCTGTTTGCTGGAATTGGCTAGAAATTGTTTCCTGGTTTATGTAAGATGAATAATAGAAAATGAAGGTGCGCAAAGACAGTCACATTAGGGATAGAAACTAACTTTAAAACATATTCGCACGAATAGTGATCAAATATCAAATGTTACGAATTTATACTCACCCTTGTTAGCCTTAGGATACCTTTACTTTAGCATTTGTAGAAATGGCCCGGGTGACCAGGTGGCTGTTAATATTGTACACCCTGCACAGTGGTCCCCACTTTATCTGGACTTTGGGTATCCGGTTCCCTCGATATCCGTATGGTTTTTGCTGGGAACCATATATCAGTTTTCCTATGTAAAATAACTCGGACATCCGGAAATTCCGTTATTCACACGATTTTACCGGGAACGCAACCGTCCACCATTGAATGCAGTATACATGGTACACGTATATACAAATTATCAATATAATTTATTTTCACATGTTCATCTGGGTTCGCAATTCTGATTAACACTTGCCCACTTGTCTGGGCCATTTCTCCCAATGCTAAAGGTATCCTAAGGGAGAGTAGAAATTCATAATGATTTGTTGTTTGTATTCGGATGAGTAAGTTTAAAGTTAGTTTATATCCCTGTTCATAATCATAGGATGCAATTTATGTATCATAAATCCTTTTAAATTACCAAAAATAATAGACTTAGTTCAACAGTAAGCCTACAATTTAGTCAAATTTTAATACTAACACAGTGATCGAAATAGAGGGGGTCCTGGGTGTCATTTGAAAATCTATAATGTTAAAGGTATCTGTGTCACCCCCTGAAAATAGCAGATTTTACCACCATTAACATTGGGCCTATGGAAATTGACCCCCTGATTATTTGTTTGTATTTCGAACACTGTAACACTATTCTATTTTGATCCGACTTAGTACCATTCCTAATTGCTCTGTTTTGGTAAATCAGCAAATCGATCGATAGTCTCTTATTCCATGCAATTCGGAGAGTTGTCAAGCCTACACACTGATACAGCTTGGAGCTGTTTGGGGCCTACTCCTAATTAGTTGCCAGTGTTTATGGTGGGTCACATGGGTGTAATGTGCTGCTAATCTATTATACACTGTACAGGTTATTGTTTATCAGCCTTGGGCTTCATGAAAGTGTGGTACTCATAGGGCCACACATTATAATCTGTTTGTTTCCCCTCAGCGACCACGTGTATTTCACAGATGGGTAGGTTAGGTAGGACTGAGGGATATATTTTTTAATGCAATAATCGTTTAAATTTTTCAAAGAGATGTGCACATTATAAATATTTGAGACAATGTTCTAGACAGCCTGATTTTTTTTTACAGCTTGTCTTGTCTGATATTTTGACGGGGTCTTTTTCATCAGTCGGTTGGGTGAAGGGAAACGACCTTCTTTAATATTTTGGCCCTAGGGCATATACCAAGTTTTCCATCATTTCCTGTTATAATAAAAGCATGATGTATACCCTGATTTAGTCCTAGACTACAGTACAACTGATTATTTATTGTATTTCGAGCACTGTCATCAAGATTTTCTTTCTACATTAGAATATTTCGATGTCATATTTTATATCTAGTCAAGATCATGTGGTCTTTGTGGCCGTATTTCACGGAGGTCACGTGTAGTCATTGATGCCTGTGTTTTGAGGATGCAGTATATCTTGCTCACAAGCATACACACATCATGGTGATGCTTTTTATATAACAAAAAGCAACCCCAAAAGCAAACTTTGGAATGGTGTTTTGATTCATGACGTGGTTCCAGTTCGATGCAGAGTTCCGGCGGTTCTGTGTGACGAGTTCGGAGTACGAGGACTTCCACGCTCTTCTGGAGGAGCTGCACCAACTGGAAGACACGCCCTTCGTCATCAACTACACCGACCCCGTCCACGGCGACCTGCTCCCCATCAACAACAACATCAACTTCACCAAGGCCGTCAGCACAGCCAAGCCCCTGCTCAAACTGCTGCTACAGAGGAAGGGTGAGTAGAAGCAACATGGGGCATAGCGGCAGTGGTCGAAACTACCGCTGGAAACTTACTGACCATTTCCGAATAATGATACAAATAACAATTGTTTACAAAAAAATATGAATTTCTGCTGGCCCTTAGGATGCCTTTTGCATTGGGAGAAATGACCGGGCCAGCAGTAATTTAGTAGTGTATAGGGGTAACAGGCCTCTGGACTAAGGTATACCGACGTACAGGGGTCAGTTAAATTGCTCTGCTGGCAACATATTTTTTAACATATAGATGCTTAGTTCGAGATTCCTCTATCCCTCCCTGCTGACCATAAGATACTTTTTATATTGGTATGGCTCAGGGGAGGGTTAGAGACCGATGCCTATTAAAAAATGATATTTTTTCCTCACCCACATGGGTGAGGAACTTTAACGACTCATAACATTAAAACGTGCCGTAATCGCTCCCACTTACCATAATGAAATATGTTCTTGAAAGGTTTATTAGTTCCAAAACACGCATCATACTAACAGATCGACGTATCCATCATTGTAATCGGCCCGAGAATTTCTCTTTTCAAATATTCGTACTTTTTCACGGCGCCAGTTTGTTATCATCACGTGACCAAGTCTCGCCACATGTACCGAGATACGCATAAATCCGTGACGTCAGGGATCAATGTGTCATGTGACAATAACGTGTTTAGTACGGTTTTGTGTTAGTGTCACGTGACACATTGATCCCTGACGTCACGGGTTTATGCGTATCTCGGCGTATCTCGGCAATGACAAGGACCTGTAATTATTGTTTTTGTACAGCGGTTATTGCGGTTATTGCTATCATTTACATAGCAATGTGTTGTGCGTGGGACCGCATTCGGTCAAGGTCGCACTGATATCAGGGGCAGATCATTTTACGTTGGTCCCCTCATTGAATCACAGACTGAAAGAGTTCTGGTGGCACCTTCCAATTATTATTATTATTGCTATTATTAGTATTGTATCTAGACTATAATTGTATACAACATGGAGATGTGTCACATTGTCACGGTGGATGCAATGCCTGAAACAATGGAGTATGTAAGAGAAGTGACAATGTAGTTATCGTCCTTGATTATAGAACCATCCTTTCTGTATATTATTGTATTATGTGCCAAGGCCTTATGTACTGAATAAACGTCTGTTTGTCTGTTATCATTCTGATGCGATCATGATAAGGATGTGGTGCTTGGCTGTACCGTGGCAAAGCAGTTAGTATCCTAGACGGTCTTTCAGTACCGGATGCCCGTAGGTTTACTGTGCTACGGATGTTGTGGGTGTTCTCCTGCCCCTACTGACGAGCAGTAATATATAAGTGACATGATCTTGAAAGCGGCTCTAATCCCTAATTTAAAGAAGAATGTAATAGTAATAATAATATTATTACTATTAATAATAATAATATTACTATTAATAATAATATTACTATTAATAATAATATTACTATTAATAATAATATTACTATTATTAATAATAATAATAATAATAGTAATAGTAATAGTAATAGTAATAGTAGTAGTAGTAGTAGTAGTAGTAGTAGCATCCTCGCACTCCAGAGTTACTGATTACGCTACACTCCACATTAACCCTGGCTGACATCTAGGGGAAAAGCTGCG
>JAUTBQ010188259.1:0-10504 GCA_032361185.1 Lepetodrilus ovalis | reverse complement strand
ATGCACACTATAGATAATCAATCTAATCAGAATGTTCTGATGTAAGAAGGCAACCAATCAAAATACTACATTTCAAGAAAGTATCCAATCAGAATCCTCCGAAGTAAGAAGGCAACCAATCAGAATACATGAACTCTGTTGTAAGAAGACTACCGGTACTAGGTGCACATCTATCTATCAGCATTGCCACAGACTACAACATCACATTATAAAGAAGAGACATAATATGAAATAGAAGAAAATGTATTTAAAAACATTCAATATCTATGCTAAAAATGTGCCAATATACCATTTTCTAAAAGTCCAGATCCAGAAAGACAAACAAACACAACAGGTAAGGAGTACAAATATAGCTGTGTGATACAAGATTCCCCCGCTGGCTGGGTACCGTTCTAACAGAACCATTCTGTTAGAACCATTCTGTTAGAACCATTCTGTTAGAACCATGCCAATCCTGGGATTCCAACTGGAGTCCAACACTCTACCCATGGCGACAGGGAAACCCCGCTGGCCAAGATTTGTAGGAGAATCTTATACCACGTGATGAGTCAAACAGCATAACTTGTTTATCAACATAATGTCGAAGAATGTACTCTAAAACAAAATGACTGGAAAATCTACAAAAATAAGAAGATAAATTGACTTGAGAGTGACGTGATAGATTTCCGCTTACCTCGTCACCAGTCAACTGAGGCAGTAAATATGTTATTGAATAAACATGTTTACATAATGGCTTTAGTTTACTCATATCACGACTTGTCAGTTTATGGCAGGACGGAATCAATATAATCTGTAGCTTTATAGAAATATTTGTTGTATTTCGAGATCTACGCTCATACACACTATTAAATCTTATTTGTCAAAGTCGACTATCAATTTGTCAAACAAAATTGATTGGTGTAGACAAACCTTCTATTATAATTGAACACACAAATATCACTGAACATGATGCTACCAGAACATTCATAAAATCTCTTCCACTTGAATTATACTTGAATTTCCTTCCCACTTCACCAAATCCCTAAAGATTTCAGGGTTTTCGCGAAATCCCTGATTACATGATCTTACTGTAACATATACACCTCTATAATATCAGTGATATTTTGTATACACCTGTATACTATCAGTGATAACTTATATACACCTCTATGATATCAGTGATATCTTATATACACCTCTGATATAAGTGATATCTTATATACACCTCTATGATATCAGTGACTCACCTCCTGAGGGTAGTGGCCCATGTAAGCCTTCTTCCAGAGATCAATGGGCGTCCTGAAGTTAGATTCAGATATGGATACAGCCAGGAGTTAGTTTTATTGGTTGAATTATTGCTTAACGTCGCAGCGGGAATATCTCACCCATAGGCGACGATCCAGGAGTTAGTAACTATTCAGGAAGAATGTGCGAGGCTAGAGAGTTGTACTTCATTACCTGGTTCAGAGATTACGAAACTCATTCGAGTATGATTTCATGCTCAATTCGCGAATGTCATATGAGGATTTAAGAACAACACTTTTGAGTTTGAGCATGAAATCGTACTGATAAAGTGTCATAATTTCAGGGTCAGTAATTAAAATCACACCTAAAACTGACATTCCTGAGATATACCTAACAGTTCAACATCAGTTTAATGAAGACCAATACAGAGATGGCATGAGATTGACCTTTAACTGTAGCCAATCACAGGCTATACAACATTACATTCGTGAGACAATTGGATAGGTTACAAACTTATTGCATGGTTGAATATAGTTATCGGTATAATGAGACTGGACATTCGGAACAAAAAGCACAAAAGTAATTCCTGTGACCATGTTGTACAGAAGATTTTATATTTTGTAACATTCAGGGTTGGTGTTACTGACCTGGCGTGAACTTTTCCGAGGTCGTCTTCCGAGATGGGAGGATTTCCTGAAACAAGAACAGTACATAGTTGCATAGTGTACCTAACTCTACGTGGACTAATTTCTTATTGCTTTGTCACTGTGGGAATATTTCACCAATATTAGCGTATAGCTCATGCCATTGTGTAGCACTCTTGAAAGAAGTGTTTACATGCACACGGCTACAGCCCTTCCAATTGTGAATGGGTACCTGGTAGGATGAGGTAGAATTGTGAATGTTACTCTTCTAGTGCCTGAAATGCCAGTTTGGGTTGTATACTCCCCAGGGAATGGAGACGGTGAAATGAGTGCACATTGATCCACTGAACAGGGTAATAATGTAGCACTACGAGTACGAGCAAGCTTGGAAGCATGTATTTGGAAAGCATGGTCCAGAGGTCATCTGTTGTGATTGGTCAATTTTGTGGAGAGTCAGTTATATGGTTGACGATTAATATGATGGTTTAGTTGTGTAGAATAAGTTGTTATTCAATAAGGTGGTGGTGGGTCAGTTGTGTGATATTCAAAGTATTTGTGATACCCAGAACACATCTACCCTACCAGTCCCATTTGAGTCACCCCTTAGGCTCCATTGGCAGAGCATTGCACTCATTATTCAACAACTCATTTTCGAAATCCCAGCATCGGCATGATCCTGTTTCAATGGCGCCCAATGTGTATTCGAGTTGTTCTTGGGGAACTTCTCTCTGAATTGTCAGACTGAGAATTCCTAGCTCCCAGGTGGCCCAGATCAAAGTGACTAGATTGGTCACTATGTGGAGGGGGAGAATATAGCAGGGTGTCATACAAGATGCTCCTACTGGTCTCGGCCAGCAGGGTTACCCCTTTGGCTCAGTCGGTAGAGCATTGGACTCACTATCCAGCAACTCAGGTTCAATTTCCAGGATCTGCATTGTCCTCTGTTTGATCATTATCGTACCTATCTGTGAGATGGAGTCCATTCCAGCAGGAACAAACATCGGCTTACTGTGCTCCAGCTGCACAACCTTGCTGGAAAACAACAAACACAAAATAGAGCATCAGTATAACACACCTATCTCTGTACACCGTAGCCTGGTCAGTATAACACACCTATCTTGTGTACTTTGACACAGTGGTTGAGTAGCTCAATACATGAATTATGGCTGACAATATTTTTGCAATAGAAAACAGTTTTGAATGCAGACAATTTCAGTTCCATATAATGTTTTTTTCTCATGGCTTCTACTCCAAACCAGAACTATTTTCATGAAACATACCTGTTCCCTGAGAAAAACATGTGGCAATAACATGGCCTAATCACTGAATACAGACATGTAATAACTATTTTCAAAGGTGTTTGTGCCGTTTTCCTCCAATGTAATTACCTGGGCGTGGTTTGGAACAGCTGACTGTTAATCAACCCCTGTGTCCGCTTGACGAGAGAGTCCATCTTGGTGCTGAAAAACTGGAGACAGAAACTGACATCTGGACTACGATCATTTCACTATATTTCACTATATTTCACTATATTTCACTACACTACATTGATATTCTACAAAGTAGTGGTTGGCTGAATGAGTCAGTAGCAAAATAACACCATATCAGTTTGTTATCCATTCGCATCATGCTTTGGGATGTCCTCATAGTGAAAAGCAGGACTACATAGTATTGTGTATGCTGGCTGAACGGCTTCAGTAGCACTAGTACAACGTAGTAAATTGTAGTGTAGGCTGAATGCATCCTCACAGTTTTTTTTGTCTTTGTTTTGGGATCATTCACTAATATTGTGACTTGTCAGGGCAGGACGAAACCCGCAACATCCAGACCTGAATGTTGAAGTAAACAAGCGAGCACTGGCTGGTACTGACAGACCAAGGATGATATCTGTATTGCCACTCTACACTCAGTGCATCCTATCAATATCGTGTCAGAAAGGTCACTTTTGTAAACATTAATGCCGTGCTGCCGGGGCAGGGATTTTAACTCGGGACCTCTAGCTTCAAAGTCAAAATGTTCTACCACTCAGGGCTTGACAGTAAGGATTGTCCGCCTGTCCGGGACAGGTATGATTCACAGGCGGGCAGGTGAATTAGCCCAGATTAACTAGCCTTTTACCTACAGTTACATGTCCAATAGGGCACAGGGACAGGTGCCTCAAAAAGTTAATGTTGAGCCCTGCCACTGCAAACGCATCCCAGTACATATATAACATTGCACATTGTCAATTACAGTGAATCTTTGTTTAACCAGAGTGTTGTTTTCCGACGATAGGTCATGAGAGTACCAGGTTGATACCGGGATTAGAACCGGAGTTGCTGGATTGAGAGGCAAACGCTCTACTGACTGAGCCAAAGGGGTATCCCCTTCTATCACAGCTACAACACCAACAGAACCTATCCATAATACCTTACCGGGTATATAAACTTGGAAAATTAAAGTGAAAAAAACAAGTATGTATAATCCATAATTTACATTCATATGCAGACTATATTTTAATCCAAATTTTCATTACCCTTAATTCAACATGCTGACGGTCTGCTAAAATTCCACAAAGTTGAAAGTGTATGGAGGTACGAATAACCTGTTGACATAATAGTCAATATGCCCATCATTATAGCGCCAAACTCAACACTAAGTATGTTAGGTATGCTCATAGACATGACAGTAGAAAGTCTATTACATGTATCTTCATTACAGCAATGACAATACTAATTATCATATTAGTTACCTGTAGAGAAGCACCATTGATATGAGCGACAAATCTTAGTGTTTTACAGATGACTTTCCTCTTCTCAGAATCAAAATCCTGGCAAAAAGAAAACAATATCAATAATTAATAATAATAATAATACAAGAACAGCCACAGTCAAAAAGTAGAACATTATTATTCATTTAACTTTCTCAATGATGGTAGCAACCAAAGATACCATATCGAAGTGTACAAGATTAATCCAGCATGAAGAGGGTTAATAATAATAATCTGAAACATTTTATCTTCTTGAATTGTTGTTTCTTTTTACAAGGAACTGACCTGAAAGATATCGTATTTCCCTCCAACTATTATAAGTGGAATTAGAAACGGATCTATCATACTCTTGTCCTGAAATATAACAATTGCATCATGAGACATTAATAAGTTAAAGGAGGACTAACATCAGTATTAGAATAATCAGATTAATTACTAAGTTGGCAAACTTATGACAATATCCAGATGACAAAATAATGAAGATGATCGAGTGATAGACATGGTTCTGTCCTATCTAAGTAGCTGGATGCCCAGTTACTGATGACAGGATTACTGCATATTTTCTTGATGTATGGCAATTTTTTTATTTTTTTTTGAACTTGACCTTTGAACTACAATGTACCTCTATATTATCTATTGACTAAATGATGAACCAGTGAAACAATAAATTGAATAATCCAGAATAACAACAATAATAAAAATTAAAATATAGTGATTGAAATGGAATAAAGAAGGTATCAATAATAATAATAATAGCAAACATTGAAATGAAAAAAGGTAATAATAATAATAATAATAATAATTTAAAACAATAATCATAATCATAACGATAATAATAATAGTGATAATAATAATAATAATAACAATAATAATTAAGATTGAAAATATAATAAAAGAGGTAAAAATAATAATAGTAATAATGATACATGTAACAATAATAATAATGATAAAATAATAATAATGAAGATTGAAATGGAAAAAAAATGAAAAAATGGTAATACATGTACATGTACTAATAATTATTATTAGAATACAATGATTGAAATAAAAAATTAAATTAGGTAATAAAAATGGAAATTAAATAAAAGGGTAATCGTACAGGGTGATCTCCCCCTAGGCGCTCCCATGCCCTCGTCTTCAGTTTGTCTCTGATGGTGGGGTCTGCCTGCTTCATCTCAACGATGACGTTCTCGATCCGTGTCCTGGCGGCCGCTAGCAGCGACTCCATCGTGAACCAGAGCTCGTTCGGTACGGACAGATCCAACACGAGGACGAGCGCGGTGTGCCTGGGGAGAGAGATCATTAACTGTCGCATACCGGTGAGATCGATCTGAGTCCAGGGCACCAGACTAACATTCTCAGTTACTTGCCTGCAGTACTACAGTATGTGTACAATCTGACCAATGTTCCACAGAATGATGGTATCGCTACCAGTCACAACACTATGTTAACATATGGGAGATACCACTATTGTAGCATTACCATTGTCTGTGGAACAGGACCTAGATGGGGTAAACCCGAACTCACAATGTAAATAATAATAGTTACAGTACTGGCAAATCCACACTAAAATACCCTTACCCAAGACATGCATTTCACAAAATGATGTAAACCTTAAAATAGGCCCTGACTATGTGTACGAACGACCCTTTGTGAAAAACAAACATGACCCCTGTTCCACAGACCAATGGTAGCGCTACAAGAGCCACGCCTCCACGCCAGACTCACATGATGGTCTCCGGATTGAGAGGAATGTCCATCAGTTTAGACAGCCATGTTCCTCCACCAAGCTCCCAGATGTGACCCACATCTTTTGCCTGCAACAAACAATAGGTCAACTTTTAAAGATCCACTGTCAACAACTTTTGCAAATTGAACATTAATGCAAATATTAAAAAGAATACATCTCACAATGATGTTGTTAGAAGACAAATATTCTGATATTCCTGAACATTGAGAAGTTTTGGAAATAATGTTTAAGTCATTTCCTACTCTAGAAAAAGCATGGTCCTGATTTAGGCCTTGACTACAGTACATCCCTGTTGCAAAACACTGGTCAAGGTGTCAGATGATTAGACAATGATCCTTCAGACCAAGGTGAGCCAGCTGAATGGGAGGTATAGTAATTTTGGAAGTATTACTTACTAGGTTATGTCCCTTGGCCCGTCTTCCGAATGTGTATTCTAGAGCTACAGTGGGCTTTGGATGTTCATCTCTACCAATAGGAACACAATGAAAGTCACACATTGATTAGTTAAATATGATGAAATGTTATCTGGTACCAGGGTTCCTGATATATATACCAAGTCCATGTGTACCTACATATATTCTGTTGAAACAAGTAATTACTTTACTTGAAAAATGAACACTAAACAATATAATGATATTTTTTAGAACTGTCTAATTAGGAACATGTAAGTTAGACATAACTCATAAACATCAATGGATATATTAACTCATACAATCATAAATAGAGAGTTGACCTGTATAGTGGTCAGGCAAAGTCTTATCTGAAAATATAATGATTTGTCCTACTAGTTATCAATATTTACATATTTATTAATATTTATCAATGCAACATGAAAACAGTAATCTTACCAGTAGATCAACACATAAATATAATTATATGTATACTGTATGATAAATGAATGCTCTTTGCATTCGTAGCTAAAATCTAGTAAAACATTTTTTTCTAGAACTCTTATATACTGAAGCAAAATGTTTTGCAGCTTTGACAAAAGATCACTTTCATTAAAAAATGTGTATACATGATTTATTTAATCATACTAACACGGTCCGATGCACTGCGGATTCAGATATAGCGCGAGGTAAGACGTGGATCCCATTTTTATTTTCGTTATTTCCCGGTAATATAATATAAGGTGGGTACTATAACACAGGTGGTATGTCATGGACCCCAACTTCAGCGTTATATCGAGGGGACACTGTACTTTCATAGAATTAATTTTTCTACCGAGGGGTCATGTTCAACATCTCCTTTGAAGTTCACATCTGGAATACAATTTTGTGGTGCTGGGGTGTAAACAATTTTCATAGTTTAGTTTAGCTTAAATATATTTTATTCACAATGGAAAAGGATTGGACACAAGCTATACCAACTTAGAAAAAGACTGCTCCAGAATAACGTTCTTAGAAAATAGTAAATAACTGATGTGGGACTGCATTGGAACAAATTACTGATGTACAACACTGTATCATACTGCGGGTGAACCTGGTAATCTCTGCTATACTGATTTTGTTCCATTTTGTTTAACAAGTGAAAGTTCTATGGCATGCACTATAGCAGAAACAATGTCTATGCCAAACTGAGAGCATTTGGTCGACGAACTGAAAGTTAGATCAAGATTCAACTGTGAATAATGTTTGGTTCCATTTATGCAATATACCATCAATGGTGTATTTGGCCCCATCGTACACACTCGGCCATATGACGTTGTAGTAAAGGCACACCTACGGTACCACTGCACTCTAAGCATGTAATGAGCTGCATGTAACCCATTTCTGAGTTTGCGGATTGATTCTCGTATCAATGGCCTGATGCAAAACAGTGTACATTCTGAAACTGATTACATCTTAATGATATCACTAATTCATCATCCTCATGACATATGGTCTAACCAAACAAGATCAGTCTTAACATTGTCCAGTTTGCTGCTCACTATAACGCTAAATTTGGGGTCCATGACATAGTTTAGTTTACCAGCCTTATATACGATAGTACAGGTAAATAACAAATATAAAAATGGGATCCACATCTGACCCAGCCTTATATCCGAATCCGCTGTGTATTGAACAGTGTTATATCGAGGGGACACTGTAATAATAATAATATTAATAATAATAATAATAAATCAAAAGAAGACAGAATTAGAATTCATCTAGAAACTAATTCAGAATGTAATGAGACCAAATTTACTATACAATCTATATCTAACAAACAATGCAATATAACTTATGTCACTATTGTGTTTATGTATTAACATTCCAAATGTATGTATTCAATGGATATATACTTAACCTCATACATCTATAGCATTATCTATATACCAGGTATACAATCCCATAATGTTCACATAACAAAAATATCTGGATAACGCAATGTGTTAAAATGCACGATTATTTTCTTATCAGTATGCATAATTCAGCCATCATTCTAATAATGTCATATACATATTGCTACATGACGCGAGCAAGCAGTCACACATTAGAAAAACACACCACCTCTCTTTAAACTGGTTGTTTTATACTGTAGCCTTAGATTTACAATATACCATACGTATGTGCAGTGTATATAAATATACACACTGTCTGTAACTCAGTAATCTTAACAATAATCCCAGATAAAGTGGAAAATTACGGGGATAAACATAAATGGTGGCGGTTTGAGGAGACGATTCTCAGGGGAGCTCGCCGTCTTTAGAGCTTATTTATACGACCACGGCTGACTTAGGACGAGCAGATTGACACTGTACGCAGATCAATAATGGACATCGATTAGCGCTCCTCCGCCATTTAATCAGAATTTCGGAGCACACGAGGACTGGTAAATTACGTGGAGAGTTCACATCTGTATTCCTTCCGTTCCCCTCTGCTCTGCTCCCCGTTGTCATCGCCCAGTGTAACCATGGACGTGCAGGGAAAAAAACCAGAATTCGAATTTTAGGAAGCATTTGTTTCAATTTGCACTGCCCACTGCGATCCGTGAATGAAATTTCGGCAGATTCGTGATGTAAATTTACGAACCGAGTTCCTCCGGTTTACTCCCTTACTGTTTATTTGATGCGGGAACTGGCCAGAAATTTAAAGCCGCTTAGTCGCGTTTCTTTGATGGTAATTTGATATAGGTAAATCGAATTATGCGATGAACTTGCGATCGCTGGATTCCTAATCCCTTTTACTGACACAATTCGCTAGAAATTTCCATTAAAGTTCAACGGTATGTTTTAAAGGCACAAGGACCATTTCTATTCAAATATATTCCAATATTTGAAACACTATGAGCATATTTTCCTGAAATCAGGTCTCAAGTTGGTGATAAAGAATCGATGGAACCGTCAGCTGTCCTGCTTTATTCAACAATTGTTATGGTCCTAAATATTGAAGGGCAATTTAAATGCTTGCCTGATTTAATCCAATCTGTTACTAGAGCTTCTGTACAAGGGGACCTGGTGTATGCATGCTGTGAAGGGATGATGGGTGGGGAACGGGGTGAGGGTGGGAAACGTGGTGAGGGAGAGCAGCGTGGTAGTCGTAGTGGCTGGGTGGACACTGTGGTGGTTGTGGTGGGTAGTGTGGGGAAAAGGCATGGTTCTCCTTGGCATATCTCCTAACAACAAAATTGTATCACGAAATATCTATCCAGTCATCAGACCTGCAATCATGCCCAGTATTTTTTTATGATTGATATCTCAGATTAATAGCATCAGACGCTTTGTGAATCTGATTTTTTGAGAATTTTTCATCAGCAAGGTCGTTCACGGCAAAGCCATTTAACAGTTATGATTTTCATGGTTCATTAACTGTTCATTCCAAGTCTCGCCCAACTTTCAGCATAATCATCGTCCACTGCCTCGTAAACATATTCGCTGGACTGATATTGGACTGCTGGAATAGCTCTCACATCGGTGCTACTCTATCCCTCTCTTCTTCCTTCCATCTCCTCGTTCTTCTGTCTCTCTATGCATGCCCTGTCTCCTCCATTTACCTTCTCTCCATTCCTCTTTCCATCCCTCTATCCTTCCTTCCCTTTCTGTTATTACATCTCCCTCTCCATTTATCTGTTCTCTCACCTCCCTCTATTTCTCTCTCCCCACTCTCTCTCTCTTTCTCTCTCTCTCTCTCTCTCTCTCTCTCTCTCTCTCCCTCT
>JAUTBQ010188248.1:0-10504 GCA_032361185.1 Lepetodrilus ovalis | reverse complement strand
GATGATGACTATCACAAATGAATGTAGTTTACATTTATTACTCAAATATAGTGCTACGTGCTCATACAAATCTGTGAGTGTATGCCTTTAAGGTTATTTCGTCTACTTAAGTCAAATTTAAAAAAAATATATAATAATCTTTTTACAAGTTACGGTCCGTGGTCTCCATCAAAGCATCTTATTAACGTCAGCGTTTTGGTGACACACTTTCAACGTGTGCACGTCCGTCGAACAGCCGTCCTATTATACCCCATGATACAATGGCGAGGCGGGAGAACTTCAGATTTCCATTAAGTGTTTACAAGTCCCTGTATACAAATCATAAGGACGTAACAAATAAGTTACATATCTTGAAAAGCTATATATCTACAATTGTCAATTCATGATCAAGACACGCTTTCATTAGATACTAATACAGCCTATAAGATGCTCTCTGACGCAATCCAATTAAGCGTATAGATGTGCATTGCTCTACGTTCTAATTGA
Source organism: Lepetodrilus ovalis (assembly GCA_032361185.1). NCBI lineage: Eukaryota > Metazoa > Mollusca > Gastropoda > Lepetellida > Lepetodrilidae > Lepetodrilus > Lepetodrilus ovalis. The sequence continues at coordinate 10,018 of JAUTBQ010188248.1, read as the reverse complement.
CTGCCTCTTTGACTGGATGTATGACTAGTGGGACGTATGTCTAATGGGCAATAACCAATGGGAGTATTTGGGTGAGAACAAGGTGTGACATAGACTACTATTTTTTTTCATAGAACATTAGATTACAGCTCTTAATTCTGTAATGGAGGAGTAATTGTCAAGTATCCTATAAACTGCTTAGTTTTTTAATTGACTTATTATAAGTCAGCAACAATAACATTAGTTACCAAGATATTTTGACTAAGTTTTCTGTATTTGGCTTAGTCAAACTCTATCGGATCTATGTCTAAAACTTCAGACTAATCCAATATAGGAAACCTAGTTAAAATGTTTCGCAAAGTTTGTGTTTTGCTGACTTAAGTCAATTTTATAAACTAAGTTGTTGATAGTATTCCGCCCCAGGCGTTTAACAGAATATTTACAATCAAAGGCTATTCCTTGATCGTAGACATAATACCTTACACATTTTATTTTGCAGCTATGCATCAATGCTAAATTGGGGCAGTGTGTTTTTCAGTGGGCATAGTGTATTTTTATACTGTCGTTTATAGTTTACAATTGCAGCGGGAATGCGAAATTTATAGATTGAGTGTTTGAACGCCATGTATATGTCCACTCATGTTTGAAGTAAAATCTTAATCCTGTCTTGTCATATGAAACTTTTTCAATATCGTATTCACCCCAAGCCTGTCACTGTGCATGTATGATGTGCTGATCAGCCATGGATGAAGCACTTATTTTCAGCGGAGGAGAAAAATCAAGGGCAATAAATAAATGGTTTGGAATGTAATATCGCTGCGGGGATTTTTCACCTTTCTCAGAAACATTATTATCATTTCAATCTGTAAGCATATGCTTTTTTGTTACATATTCATATAGTAGTAGTTACCCCACTGCCGGGTTAACCTTCACCTCGCTACATGGTCCCTCTGAAGCCCGGTGTCACATTCAAAGTTGTGTAATTTGGTAACTATAGATACCAGGAAATCGTTCTTTGTTATGCCTACATTTCGAAACTTTCGGGAGCATGCCACTCCACTATATTGATAGGCTTCTTATCTAGTTACCTGGAAATCATATTTCATTATGGCGGAATATTTGCAATTTTCTGACAGCGTGTCTCAGTCGGAAAAAGTAGATAACTAATAATAATAATACAGGCTTTCGACATGCGCTATTCATATTTATTTAATATATTTATCTTAGAACAGTAATATTAACATGCATAGGATATTTCTTTCATAATTATATAGATGTATACACACCACACTCTGCAAATGGGCCTAGATCCGCCACTGATCATAATTACGCCCTGACTAAGCAACACTGGTGACAATACAATATTTGTCAGAATGTCCAGAAACAATGTCAATGCACATCTAAATCTTGAATCAGAATAGAGGAGAAAGAGGGTAGATTTTCAGAATATGGACCATCTCAACACTGCGAATCTGATATTGGAATTGATTCTTTATATGATGTTCATGACGATGATAATGTTCCACCAATCACTATGTAACTTCAAGAATAAACGTTAAGATGGAGGACAATGGGTCAAATAGACTATCCATAGAGAATGAAAGTTAACAGTTATAATATATATTATATTGATTGGCATTATATGTTTAAAAGAAAGGAGTTCTGCTGAAAGTCTTTTTCCTCGGAGCAATCTAGACTTGCTTAACTTATCTGTGAAGATAATTTGAATGAGAGTATTTGGATGCCACACATACTATCGGCAAAGTGCATGGTAGCACATATTATTCTACGGAGCTGTCTGTAATAAAAGTGGACAATGCCACTCATATTTGTATATGTTGAAGTGTTACATTACACAAAATATCGCCAACGCTATTATACATTCCACGAATGGTATCATAACGGTCAAATGTGAAACCAGAATAGGAATTAGAAGCCGGTCAATGATACAGATAATATATGAGTTCTGATAAACATAATAGACTTGGTCATCTAAACTATTGCAAACCAGAATGTTGTGGAGAATACAAGACTTTACCAATGCGATGTCCATTGTCTGAACAATAATTCTAGAACCCCAAATACAAGAACTTAACAGTTGACGAACATTTCATGCTCTCCACAGTAGTTCGGTTTGAATTTATCCAGTACAAATATGTGATGAAATTATTTTAAATTGTGCAATTACAAAGCTGTTATCCACTGAAGGGAATTCAATATAACCGGTATTAGAAAGGAAGAAACACACACACAGATGTATGCCTGGGAAGCTTTGGTTTCCGTTCTAGTATTCTTCAAAGACTACTTCACAAATTGTTCCTTTGGCATATGTATGAGTTAATGTTGAATGGACCGACATGCATGGTTAGCACTGTACATCAGAACAAGCGATTCCTGACTCAACCCAATTTACTACCAAACACAATATGGCACGTACAAGTACCAGTTTGGGTTTCAGAATCAGACTATGATGACGACACAGCAGTACAGGAATGTCATTCTTATCAGTACCATCCACGCTCTGCAGATGTTTATGCCAATCCAAAGAACATCCATTGAAATATATATGATAAATATTAGGTAAGAAGAAATAGATTAGATTTATCCTGCAGCAATGCCCTTCAGATCCTCCGTTGTGTAAGAGGCTACCTCACTACATTAGTAACTTATTAGGATGGGTGGTAGTGTAATGGTGGAGCGCTGGACTTTGGAGCCCAAAGTCCCGAACTCAAATCCTGCCCCTGTAGCCTGCCATCAATGTTAGCGAAAGTTACCTTTCTGAAGCAATCTTGCTAGGATGCTCAGTTTGTACTATGGTAATGCAGTTATCAGCCTTGGTCTGTATCAAACCAGCCGGTACTCGCAGGTTTACTGCAACATCCAGTGCTGCGGATGTTGCGCCTTACCTCCATCCTTAAACTGACAAGCCGTGAAATAATCTTTAAAGCGTTCTCTAAACCTCAAATGTAAAATAAACATTACTCTCTACGTTAACACAAAAGGCTCTGACGTTGTTTCTATACGCTACTTGATCAAAAATAATATACGTGTGCAGGGATAATAGCAGAAAAACATCCGGGCCTCGGCGGCCCAGGGTAGCACTCAATACGCATGTACTAAAAGGTAGTCGGGGTGAGGGTTAAAATAAGCATGGTGCACGGGGTATTTATTTCAACCGACTGCAGGCAGTGAGTGTTTATGATACTGCAGTGTAGAGGGTAGACTATCCATAGTCTCAGATGGTGGAAAATAAATAGTTAAATATTAATTATATTGATTGGTACCTCTACATGATAGGAGGTTCTGAAATACTTGTTCGTCAGTAATCCAGACTCGCTTAACTACTCTAGGGAGATAATTTGAACAGGAGTGTTTGGGTGAGAACCAGGTGTGACACAGACCATGTAGAGCCTATGGGTGTCCCTCGATCTGGAGATGGTCCCTGACAGAACAGATATATACGCGCACCGCGCCATACGTTGTAGGTCATTGCAAGCGATAAGCGTCCAAACAGGAAAGTCACAAGGCTATTCTGGCTTACACCGGTTTAAACAGTCAGGTGAAGAGCTGCTAATATAACTATTGAAAAATGTCAGGAAATCCAGAACCGATAAGGGATCCCAAAATTACTTTTACTCAGGTAAGATATTATATATATATTCTTTTTATGAATTTATATATTTTGCGCAAAATTTGTTTTCTCTATACGGTATGAAAGTTCAAAGTACAACCTTTGTTTCTATAGGAAGTGATAACATGGCCTAGGTTATGTACACATAACTATATATTTATGTACATGCGAGATATGTCAGCGTATTGTGTACTTAAAGGCATACTATCACGCCTGGTTGGCCTAGGTAATGGACAAACGAATTTCTGTCTGAAACTATTTACGTTTGATTTGTACACTCAAAAGTTGCTATTTACTGGTATACTTATTCCCCAACACTTGATATTTATAATAAAGTTCATATTTTATAATAATTAATGCGACGGACTAATAATTATCTCGTCTTTGAAGCATTAGTTGATTCGTGAAGGAATTCTAAGAAATCGAGTCCTACCACTTTGAATTCCAGGAAAGCTTAGACCAATTATGCTTTGTATGCATATGATTAGGAAAGCGAAAGTATGGGCATTCAGATTGAATACCGCTAATAAAACAAACATTCCATTCATATTAGCATGGGGTTGCAGTGGTATTTTGTCTACCATACAGCGATGGAAATGATTTTTACGTATGTTAAGTGAATGTACTTTGCAGTTGTGGCTATAGAACTAGTCCAAAACAACCATAAATACCCGTGATAATATGCCTTTAATATATGGCAGATCTAGGACACGATCTACATCGCTTAATTTTAAAAGAAAAAGACGACGTCGCATCCGCCTTTTAACCCTTATCCCACCAATCAATCTCACATATACTAAGAGCCAATGCGGACCTCTAAGGCCCACTCGTACAAATAGTTTAACCTGAAACTAATAGTATCAGAAGTAGAATTTCTTCCTCTATAACATTTCCAAAATCCGAAAGAAATCGGCATTGGGAAAACAATTCATTTTTCAGGATACTTATATGATATTTGCTTTCGTCCAACGGTTTTGCGCTCAGATTTTATTAGTCCGAGTTCTCGGGCGAGTTTTAAGAATGTTTTCGAGCTCAAATGATTGTTTCTAGTGTACAAACGTCTCAGGAATTCTAATCTGAACGTTTGATGAGTATATCGGTATTTTCTCAGAAATAAGCATATCCTCAAATTTCAATTTCACGCTCTGATGCCAAGCATCTGCATATTAATGCAAAATTAGGTAGCGGGCCTTACAGGCACGCCTTGAGGATTAGTGTAGAAACAAATAAAAGTGTAATATGTTCAAAAATATTTCATATTTTACATTTTGGTTTACAACATGTGTTAACCATGTATAATATGAGGATTACATGGAATATAAAATAATTCCATAGAAAACTAATTGTTGTGTATGCTTGTAAAGTGACGGCCGGGCCTCTGATGCCCCCATTAGTGGGATAAGGGTTAATAATAATGGCTCTGCTCGTCGCGTCTATTTTTTATATGCTGTCAAGTGGGTTGATCGACGTCGAATTGTTTTAGGCGGCAGTGCGATTTGATGGCTGACACAATATGTACAATTAGTCAACTTTACTTTTAGATTCCGTAACGTAGGCCTACTCGATTGTATAGTGTCATTATACACATTTGCTATAACAAATTTAGAACATCATTATATATACATCGACCATATTTGCATGTTGTAGATGGACCGTGCTCAGCCAAATTGTGCGTGGACCCAATAATATATACAATTAATGTTACAGTATATTCCTAAAAAAATATAGTTCAACCAAAATCCGCTGTTTAGTGCTAGGATTATGAAAATTACGAGTACCTATATATGGACGAACCTAACTGTCACTTAGCTTGGCCTAGTAAGATCGACCCTATCAGAAGTAGACATATGAATAGATAATAGTATGTCATATGCATAAAGCTCCCTACGGCTAGTTTACAAAGTATACATTGGAAAGGCAGTGATATACCGGGAGTTCCCGTATTTAGACCCGGCCCGGGCTTACATGCGGAAAATGTCATTTTTTAAACAGATTTGTTTTAATCAAAAATTTGCCCAGGACTTAAATTCGGAAATATTCATTATACCTACGGATTTTGTGTTTCTTGTACGAAAAACAGACAAAATAAATAGTGTTCACACTTGTTTCAATTGAAGCAACAACATACTAAAAACAAAAGAAATCCGTTAACCATTAGGGTATCGTTTCTCGAAGCTCTCATATCTACTATGAGACTATAGCGCAGGAGAGCCATGTATTAGAGACAACTACGAGAGTGCTTACGGTCTCGTAGTAGATACGAGACCTTCGAGAAACGATACCCAGAAGTACAAAGTTTTAAACAAAAGAACTGAAAATCCCTGAATGTTCTCAATAACTGAATGTCATCATTGGGAGAGACTGTGAACAGCATCATTCAAACAACAGGAGAAACAGTTAGTTTCTTTACTCTAATATTATATTATATCCTATATTTGAGGCCCATGGGCCTAAATATGGGGCACGTAGGTCAAATTTCGCATGTGCCTAAATACAGGAACTATACCAATAATTTCTAGATACAACAGTGATGACCTATGATATGTGATGCATGACAGGTTACTAATTATCATACGATGTCCACTTGCAATGCACCAAATTCCATTCACTCCATTATTGCTCATAGCGCGAGAAAACAATGTTGTTGGTATCATACTTTGTGAACAGACAAGTTTCGAGGCCTGATTTGAAAGTTGACAACGATAAAGATAGCTTAATCTATAGATCTCTGTCTAAAAGACTTCAGTTTTAGTGGCCATTTAAACGCAAATTCTTGACTCAAAATAGCATTAGCATCAATCATGCAAACAGTGACATGAACGCAAGTTATACCTATAAGAATATTACAACAACAATTGTTTTAGAATGAGTATCTGTTCACAAATTACTACAAGTTTTGCCAATATACAATATGAGCTTGTTTTGTAGTGTACCTATACCATTGATTGTAATTAGTCAAAGTTTAGGGACCCGCTACAAATACACCCACAGTATATAGATTATGCACCGTATGCCACATATAAATTAGCGATGGATTTAATTTCTTAATAAAATGCCAATCTCTATCATATTCTTAAACTATTTCTCTAATGGCCGCAGACCACAATTAATTTCTACTTTGTTTATCACTATTTAGCAGAAACTCCAACCTGCATAGCAAAACAATATCTCCGGAAATATTTCTATTTAATTCCTTTTTCTTCTGCACACGTTTGCTGAAATGTTAAAGTGGGGGTCGACTTGCTCATTTCCCGGCTATTGACAAGATAAACACGGTACAGGTTTTAGATGACCTATCTGCACCTACGAGCCATGAACTTGGCTTGTTAACTATGGGGGTCCAGACACACACTTATTCAATCAATTGACAAATAAATCATTCCTACACAAACTATGGAGTCCCATCTTATGTTCCACCTGAAGAAAATCTACAAAAAGTATACCTGCAAGCAAGCTACAACCCATCGAAGAGAGCACTATGTTTTCTGACGTCACTTCCACAAGTTTAATCTATTGACCTTTTCATCCAAAATAATTAAAATAAATTTAAAAAAATTAATATAAAAGTTGGATGTAGTTTATTTTGCTGGTCAAATTGGTTACACTGTTTATCCATGATATAATTATCGAGTCGTAACCGGCATACGTGATATTTCAAACTAGCGCCAGTGTACGATTCGGTCGGGAGGTTGTGAATGAATAAAAGTGCCCATGCTACGTGCCGTACCAAGGTGGATGCACTATGGCTTTGGGGTTGGATATAGTAATAGTACAATATGTTTGAATAGCACGTGTCATGTGTCCTCTTTGCCTTTATTAAATTCGTATATAGGTTGCTACACGAATTCCACGAATAACAATATCTGTAATCCTATGCCATAATACAATTGAGGATGGGCATACTATCACAGATGGTTGAACTAAATAACAGACTAATTCCGCTTGATTTGTCGTCCAGCCAAGAGTTGTCTCTCAGTACTGATGCACTTATTCCCCAACACTCGATAGTTACCACAAATTTCATATTTTATATGAATTAAGGTTTTTAAAATTAATTATCTTGTCTTTAATGCATCAATTGATCTATGAAGGAACTATAAGAAAACCTAGTTCTACTTTCGAGTGTTGAGGAATATGTGCATCAGTAAATAACACATTTTGTGGACAAGTCAAACGAAAGTAGTCTCATATATAAATTTGTTTGACCATTATCTAGGTCAACCATCTGAGATAGTATGCCTCTAGCATGGATCTGAGACAGTACGGTGATGACAAGTTTCTACTTACAATACGTTTGAAGCAAGCCAATTTAAGATGTGGAGTTTAGTGAATTTGTTTTCTACATTTCATAGTTTGACATATCATAGTTTGAATAGCTAGACGTCTTCTAATTCATAAAAACAATTACTTTTAACTGTTTCAAGTTTCTATCTATATTAAGCTGATACAAAAATGCATCTCGTGACTTCGTCAGTTCCTAGAAAACATTTTCCGATGTTGGTTCATTCCATAACTCACTATTCCTCTTCAAAACTCTGCTTTATATAAGCCATAACCTTTTTTAAAGATCATCAGCACATTTTCCAGGACATATATTTATAGAAACATTTTCAAAGCATCCATAAAACATTTCCATAACATATCCAGGTTACTCGAAAAGATCATGAACGTGTTTACATGAAAACATATTCATAGAAACGTTTTTTTATACAATCTATAACACATTTCCATGATATTCTAAGAACATCTAAATTATGTTTGTATATTTATGTTTTACCATAATGCTTTTATGATCTTTCTGAGTCCCTACACTTCAATATGAATAAAACATGTTCATGCTGTATTTTTAAAATGTTATTGTGTTTGTTGGCTATATGCATGTAATATTACATTAACACAACATTATTTTCCAGTTTACCTTATTTAACATTGCAATATATATTTCTACGTGACATCCTGCCAGTTTATTACTTGTCATTCGCTGTATGAATGCCTTTAATTATCGCAAATAGGAATGGATTACAATGGTCCAGCTATTTTGTACAATGAGTCACACAATATTGGCAATGATAAAACGAGTATTGTAAAATGTCAAAATGACATTACATCCTTGGGACTGTCGCATTCGCGAGTCTCCTACCACGTTATCTATGTCTGCTAGGTATTGGTACAAAGCCACCTTATGTTTAATCTTGCAGCTCTTTATCAACAATGAGTTCGTCAACTCAGAGAGTGGGAAGACCTTTGCTACGCTGAACCCCACCAATGGAGAGAAGATAATAGATGTGCAGGAGGGGGACAAGGTATATAGATACATAACTGTATACACCCCAACACACTTTACAATAACAGTATAGACATAGCATACATAACAATGTTAATGTAGTGGGAAAAGGTGCATTTGCTTATTGCATCCCCTGAAACGCGGCCATGTTGATCACGTGATATTATTCACGTGCACATTCCAACTTACACTTCAACGTGAGAAAACCTGTCAAATATCACGTGATCAACAAAAGCATGTAAGGTATTACGCTGGAATTCACGCATTTGAAATTAAACGTGGGAATACTAAATTATCTATTGTTTTTCACAGGACGGGCTAATAAAAAATAATTATGGAATGTATGGAAATGTCGTTCTAATACAGTACTAGGTTATACCGCGCATACTAGTATATATAATATTATTCATGTACTGTATATACTTCCGAACATATACAGCTCTAGAATCATTTTTCCTTATATGCAGACTACTTAGTTGGTCTATATAATAAAGTTGTATGATCATGTATAAGACAGAGGTTGTTTCATATATAAACTAACGGTCCCAATGGTATAGTTGTTCAGGTTCCTTCTCTTCCTAAGTCTGGAAAAGCATATAATCACGAGAATTAGGCATGCGTCAATCAACAGTTGAGAACATATATGTATGTGCAGGTGCCACCAATACCACGACATGCTTTCAATACACCTTGCTTGTTCGGGTATTAATGCTAAAGCTATATGTGTAGTTCAACTATGTGCAACTTAACACCTGGGTCGACAATAATATCCCCTGTTTTATAGAGGATAGCTTTCAGTTTATTGTATTATACTGCACGTCTCCATAGATCTCTGCCATTTTCAGTCGAGTAGCATCTACTGGTGTGTTTTTTATTAATCCGAAGCGGAAAATCGCGGATCTTTTTCAAATCTCATTGCAATTGTAAAGCTTGTTGGTCACGATAATTCATAATACTTGATTGTGTAATACAGCATGTTGTATGATATCACTCTTTTAGTGCATAGTTGACGTACTAGGTACTATTCACGACATACACTATGTTATAAGAGAGAGAGGGAGAGGGAGAGGGAGAGAGAGAGAGAGAGAGAGAGAGAGAGAGAGAGAGAGAGAGAGAGAGAGAAA
>JAUTBQ010188247.1:12497-23545 GCA_032361185.1 Lepetodrilus ovalis | reverse complement strand
CCCACGCCCAACAGATAAACTCTGACTGATATCGAAAATATCTGTAGGCTGAATCTTGGCTCATTGCATGATAAATATTAATATGACAGGACACAAGAGGTTATATTAGTCTATTGAGCTTCACAGTTTAACCCAGGCCCCAGATGCTAGTTTCTGGTAGAGTCTAGGTTTCCCCCCAGGAAACATGGTAACGCCGGGGTTGGGATGATCTCGGATCTGTCGAAGTGATGCTCGCACGTTGTCCTCGAAGTAGGGAGGCTCCTGATCTGGTGATGTTGACAGATTCTGATAAAAGAACCAATGGGCAATTTCATTCAGTGACAAAATGCAAGAATACTAAAATATTTAGATTTTCGTCAACTGACAGAATGGTCGTAATTGTATTCTGCTTTGAATGTCTACGTTATGTTTGTTGAAGTATGCCTAGTGATACCTATATAGTCCCACCCCATCGTAACTGTCTCTGATGCAATAGTTCATCCATCTATAAATGAATATACTTAATGAATAATTGATTGGTTGATCCAGTTGTTTCGCTTACCGGACAGATTTTAACAATAATGGAAGTGTCTGATATAACGGAGTTCGACTGTACCATGGATCTCTCATATCAGTGGAGAATACTAGTACACTGTACTCATAATCTCATATTTTGCAACAACATTGGTTTGTATTTGGGATCAGGGTTACCCCAGATAAGACATAAATGGGATAAACCCTAGGGACTATTTTTTTCAAGGTTAATGTACCTTTATCGATTCTAGGGTTATGTGACGTTTGATGCAACATGGCGAGTACAAACCTGTCGTATGATGTGATCTGGAACTCCCACCCACATGTCAATACCCGACATGGACTCGTAAGAAAATGGCCCAAGAACAAGCTGATGCGTAGCTGGGTCATAGATGTCAATCATCTATAATCATAAATGAAGATTACTTTCATAATGTAATTGCTTAAAGGAAATAAATCCCATTAATTCTTGTAAATTTGGAAGTTTTTAAAAACATAATAGAGATATTTATCATTAATAATAGAAAAAGAAAATCTGAAATAAAAGTGTTTTTTATTCAACCGACCATACATGTATTCACTGATGATTTGAGAGAAAGCTTATCCCAGCCAAACAGTAAAACTGATGCAGATTAAGGAAGTTATGTTAATGGGTGTACACATGCTGAATATCTAGTAAAAGATTTACTTTTTTTGCACCAGTGAAATGTCTGGCTCCTCTTAAAGCTTGATCTGGTCCTTTGTCAGGGAATGTTGCTTTAAATATCTCTCCTGTTTTCACGTTGACACCTGTAACATTAAATCTATTTCAAACGAAACGACTTCCTCTGGTCTTGCCACTTCACTGCTAACAATAATGTGTCACTGAGAATGCCATACGGGGCTGGATATGGTGCATTATAAGTAGCCATTATTGTTATTATTAATATTATTATTATTATTTTTATTTTTTTAAATTTTTTTTGCAATGGGGTTTATAGTCGCTTTCTAGAACCTTTCACTAACATCACGACTTGTCAGTTTTAGGGCAGGAGGAAACCCGCAACATCTGTAGCGCTGAATGTTGCAGTAAATCTGCGAGCACTGGCTGGTACTGACAGACCAAGAATGATAACTGTAGTGCCACTCTACAGACAGTGCATCCTATCTACTTTAATAAATATTGATTCATGTAGGACACTAAGCAATATAAATAGTTTTAATACGGACAGGTATTTTATAGTTACTGCATATTCTCCATTCAAATTCTAGTTTTACAGATATAGTAAATCCAATAAATCATTTGAAGTTTATTATCTATTGCTATCACCAATAACAAGGAATGTCTATAAGAAATATTTGCAATAATTGGAAAGCTTCCGAGAGTCTTCTTTTACCCGAGTATTGATTGAGGCATTTAACTGTATACTGCTTATAGATGTAATAAAGATATATGGAGTGGAGGTTATTGGTAAAGATAAAGAGCTCTATAAAACACACAAGGTCAGCTCTGTGTTTCAATGACTACAAGTAACAGAACCAAATGGATGAACTTTGTGATAACGGGAAGGAAATGAAAGCTCTTTAGATAATGGAGGTAGAATTAGACAGTGTAAGGTACGGAGAGGGTATGAACCGACTGGGGTATGGTTGGCAGTGACCACAACTGGACCAACACTGAACCTCCACTGGACATGGGTCATTATGCTGGTCAAGGAAAGAGTCAAGTTTCCCAGCCTGGTGAAATGTAAAGTATTTTAATAGTCAGTGGGACCAGGATATAAGGAGGGGAAGGAAATGAAGGAGAAAAAATAGTCAAGGTCAATTTCAGGGTCAAATTGATAAGGGCAAGGTCAGCTGCATTAACATGAATGATTTAAATTTGGGAGCAAAAGTTGACCGTTGTGTTTGATTTATGAAAGGATGCAGATCATTGGAAAACTGGATGGAAGGCAATGGCAGATGTCATGGATCACGGTGATGGAAATTTACGATGTTGTAAAACGGTGATCAGGAAGGAATTTAAATGAAAAATAATATATCAAGTTGAACTGATGAGAGCTGGTAATAGTGGACATTTGCATTGTCATGTGAGGCCACAATAGAAAACAGTTTCCAATAGGATCCAAACAGTTCAAATATATTGGTGTTCAAGAAGTTAATGTGAATTTATATAGTAAAAGCAGATAATAGAAGAAGTAGATATGGACCTGCTGAGTAGGATTAGATGATGGTTTAGAACATTACAAATATAAACCTTACCACTTCTCAGGGGAGGATTAGGTGGGGGCTGTGACCCAGCTTGCACCCCAATTAAAATTGGAGAATTTCGTTTAATAAACATATATATATTTTTTTTATTATGGTTGGACTATAAAACTTGAAATTGACAAAGCTTTAGACATGCATGCCAAAAGGCATCCTAGAAGGATGTTAACACTGTATTCTTTATAATAAAATTGGAGTAAAATAGTCATTGAAGTTATGAGCCCCCACTAAAATACACTGTTATCACCCCTGCCCTCCAAAATGAAAGTCTGAATCTGCAACTGACTTCTGGATTAATCTCTCGATGCTTGTAGTAGCACTAAGACTAAAAGAAGACAAATACTACAGTAGTTGTGAATGTAAGGGTCAATGTGTTATTTAAATCATAAAATGTTAGCATTATCAAAATTTAGCGACCGATGGATTATCGACCTGTTAGCGTCATTAAATGTTAACAAGCTCGTCCATATTTAGAAAATAATGGTAGCCATTGTGTAACACTGTTGGTAACAAAAAGTATCAACAATAACTAATTGAATTTTTATGTAGAGTAAATACTCACAAAACGTAAATACAGTGAACACGTACATCTATGGAATACACGTTAATAAATATTAGCAAAAGAAATATTAACATCTAAGAGCAACTTGTTAAGTTCATTAAAGTTTTATGCTCATTAACATTTTGTGACTTGCAGCATTTAAAAAATAAGGAAATCATGTAAATATTAATAAGGAAAACAAAGAATATTGCAATGTTAACTGCTGGATTTAGCACTTATTTTTGGAAATAAATACTATTGAAATAAATTTTGATGACATTTGAATATGATGAGAGGTCATTGGGTAGGGTATATCTGAGTCTGGGTGACCCCCGGCGATCTCACATTGATGCAGGAAATGCCTGATGCCTCTAGAAGTGACTCCTAAGTACCCAAGTCCAATCTGGACTGTCCACAAGAGCTGGTGACACCTCCATGGTAGGACAGAGCTAGCAGTGACACCATTGATACTCAAGGTCGTACACAAGATTTCATGCAGATGAAGTGGGGGGTTTGAATGGTGACAGATACCCAGGGACATGGACCCCAGGGGTAACAATACTTGTGTAGGGGACAGTCAGTATGGCTGACACATGTGATCTGGTAAAAAGGTAGATTGTTGTGTGAATGGAATTTGCATGAAGAAACCTTCCTCAGCAGGGGACTGAAGATGCTGGTTGTGTGGTCACAGGGTGGGGGTGGTGTAGGATGAGGTGGGGGTGATGTGTGGGTTGTTAAGGTTGGGGTGAGGATGTAGGGGTGGTGTAGGGTGTTGGGTGGGGGTAGGTGAACTCACATCAAAGGCAGGCAATCCTAGGACATCACATGCTTCACTTTGTAAAGGAAAAAGTTTCCCATGGAGTTCATGATGTTACTGATCTTGCAGCTGTATGAAGACCATGTAGTGTAATTAGCCTAACATGTTTATTCTTGTTGCCAATATATTTCTAGTCGAAATAATTTAGGAAGGAAGTATATTGTGTCCAGTTACTTTGATTGTCAATGAAATTTTGATGACATGGGCATATTCAATATTGGAATACAATTACAGAGAAATTGATGCCAATGGATCATATTTTGTTTTGACCATAATATAATTCCACTAAGATGTTCATTAGGAATAGTATTCTTCTTAAAGCATATTTGAGTTACAAACTATTTGTGCATTTGATGATAAACTACCATGTTGTTTATATTATTTTAATAAATGTGGAATTATAGAATTCTTCTTAAAACATATTTGAGTTCCAAACTCTTCATGCATTTGATGATAAACTAATATGTTTTTATGTTATTTTAATAAATGTGGAATTACAATATTTCATCTTGATTATAGACATTGAGACTTGTTAGAGACCACCTGAGAAGAATTAAGGTTCCACGTTTGATGTAGATACAGACACATGAAGTGGCAGGGAATGTTTCCACAGTGATATAGATGGTGAAATTGACTCCTGTGTGACTAGTGGAGGTGTTCGGTGATGGACAGGGGTCAGTTGACCTACTTGTGGGGGGTCTAATCAGGGGGGACCCAGGGAGGGGGACATGGCCAGTCTGAGGGGCAGGGCTGGACAAGGGTCAATACAAAATCCTTTAGCAGCACCCATGGGGTGAGGATTAGAATTACCCATGAGATTGGCGTGGAAATTGTGATGGACTAAACCACCAGGGATTCTTTTATGGGCACGATCAATTTGAATGGCATCAAATGAAACACAGTTATTTCACTCTTTAATTAAGTGTGATGTAATCCTCTGTGAAACACTCAAGACAACACTTCACGAGGCCTTTACCTATAAATATGGAAATTTATTGAACGCAAACATGAGAACTATGATGACCTTATTAAATGAAGAGGATCCTACAGAATTCTGTAAAATCACGATAATATATTTCCATTTAATTTAATTTCTTCTTCAGGGGACAATTAATTATTTACAATTGACAGATGGGCCCATGTGTTTACCTAATTGTATGCTGCAAAGTTTGTTAGGTAACCGACGCGATAAGAATGTTTTCATCTCCGCTGTACGTTGATACGTATCAGCCGTGACCTGTGTCGGAGGTGAAACCCGAGCACCCCACCCCTCGCACATCAAACCTCGCACCTCCTGATGGTCAGTGATGCTCCAGACACTCCAGGGATTAATTCCTTGACCAATGTCCACTACACTGGTCAGTCAATGAACACATTCACAGGGAGAATTCCTAGTGTATTATATTGCTTTGTGCACCTGGCTTCCCATAGACTAAGGAGGAATTAGGCAGTGGGATGTTGACATACCTGTGATTAAAATGGGCCTCATTTCAATCCAGATCTGTCATTCAGTGTCGGCTATTACATTAATCTCGGGTCAAGGTGAAATAGATCGCATGTGATTCATACCGCTCTGTGAATGAAATGAAGGGTTTACTTAAAGAACTTTCAGCTCACGATATGGCCTAATGGAATGTTAAGTTTTTTTAATTTTATTTAAAAAAGTCCTTTTTCTTTTTTTTATGATTATCCATTATTGTAATTACACCTAGTTATCATTGACTTGGTTATCATCCACATAGTCAATAGAACTAGAAGTGGTCTTATGGAACATTTTACTATATTTCATTGAGCAAATGATCAAGAGCTATTTCAGATTATTGGTGGAAGGAGAGTAGCTAGGGTTGTGGTTGACGGAATTCATTTTTCATTTCTCTCCTATCAAGAACCAGCTACTGATACTTAATATGGTGAGATTTTAAAAAAAATGAAGATTTTTTTAATGGGGTTTATAGTCGCTTTCTAGAATCTTTCACTAATATCATGACTTGATAGTTTAGGGCAGGAGGAAACCTGCAGTAAACCTGCGAGCACCGGCTGGTACTGACAGACCAAGGATGATATCTGTATTGCCACTCTACAGACAGTGCTTCCTATCAATATCGCGTGGGATATAGAGTGAGATTGGTCATGTCTGAAACCAACATGATATGTTACATGATATGTTACATTTGTGTTAGCTGTCAAATGACATGTATATTTATTGATTACATACTTAACTTGTACATTGCACATATATCCTGTAATCAGACTTCTTTCCTTAACCTACTCCACTGAATTAATTAAATCTATTTTCCTATAAGGCATCTCCAGTTTCCTGCAGCACTGAGAGGGTTAAATATTTACAATTTACGACAGGAAAATTTACCATGATAGGGTCAATGTCTATATTTAAATACAGGATAATTTACAATATGCAGGTGTTTCCTATAGATTTGGAATGCATAACTACCGTAGAAAATGTAATTGCTATACAGTGGTAATAAATTGTTTATCAGGTAGACTATTCCTTAATAAGTACATTATCAGTTAATTCAAGCATTTTATCATATGATCTCTTGGTATAGACTACAGTATATATGAACATGTTTGAGATTCTTATATCACAGTAAAGCAAGCGTGTAGGAATGAGATTTTTGTTTTTATTTTGCTGACATGACATGTTGTGGTAAACAAGACCAGATGTACATAGCTGTTATTGACGTGGTGATTGACATATGTTACCTGTCAATGCTCATCAGGACAGATTTAATGCCTTCCTGGTACGTAGCAATAAAAAGAAAAGGAGGGCAAGGCCACATTAAATTGATGTTAATTTGGTTGTCATTATAAGTATGCAAATGAAGCATCTCAGGTTAGCTAGCATGTGTCAGTGTGTTCTCGAAAATCTCAGCATTTAGGTTTGTGTTGGTGTAGTGGTTAGTGTCTGATGGTGTTAATGTAGGGACTGAGTTTGAACCTTGATCATTGGGTCTGTGAGCACCATGGGATGTTTTTAAGAGCTCAATAGATTTAGGTTATTTATGCATATACTGAATTGTTTTGAAGTTCAGATAATACATGTTTTCACCGACAGTATGTATGTTTGGGTGAGAGGCTTGGAAAATTGTCGTCCATTTGGATTTGGTTATCCATTTCTGTCGGATATATTAGTGTAGAACATTATGACAGTTGTAGTATTGAATCTCTAAAGGTTGCTATTGCTTAACCGCCTCCCAGCTGCACTGCATTTGTGGGCATGTCCAGTTGCCTCTAGCATGGAGAGGGTTAATTAAGGAAATCGGGTCAAAATTAATGGGCCCGTGACTGACTGCCATATGTTGCTAAAAACTAGTTTCATATACTCATAAATTTTACCAGTTGTTGATGTTTTTATGAGGCTGTTCTTAGGTCAAAGAGTTACCAGCCGACCTCTTTATAGAAAATACCACCTCTTTTAGATTAAATTGTCCCAATTTCAGAAAGGTTCTTGTAGATTTATTGAGTGCAAGCTGTTAGTGCACCCTAGCACCAGCTAATTCCAGTCATTATAATTATCTAAGTGCACTACAAGTGTACTGGATTTAAGTCATCAATTAGCTCCAAGTGTACTATAAGTGTACAATGGTAGTACTCGCTGAGTGTACTATAAGTGTACTCTGACACACTAATACTAGTCATCAGTTTTTTCTAAGTGTACTGTAAATGTACTCTGGGTGTACTCTAGGAGAACTCGTTAGGTGTACTGTAAGTGTATTCATTAATACTAGTCATTAGTATATTTTAAGTCTAATATAAGTTTCTTCTTGTTTTTCTCTCTTAAGTGTACTGTAAGTGTACTCTGATACTAGATATTATTGGTCATCAGTACTCTGAAGCACTGCAAGTGTACTCTATCCATGTCATCAATACTTTTTAAGTGTACTGTAGTCAATACACTAAGTGTACTGTAAGTGTACTCTGATACTAGATAGTATTGGTCATCAGTACTCTGAGGCACTGTAAGGTTAAGTGTACTCCATCCATGTCGTCAATACTTTTTAAGTGTACTGTAATCAATACACTCTAAGTGTACTGTAAGTGTACTGTAAGTGTACCCCGACACCAACCTTTAAACGGGATCAGCTGTCAGAGTGTAATAACGAAGCCACAAACCCACCTGATTGCTACAATTAACATTAACTGTTAATGAGGTAAAATGACTTACTATGGACATAAATCTCCACAAAGCAACCCTGGCGACTTCTATGAGACGATAAGAGCATGGGAATGAGTGGGCCTACAGTCTGCAATAAGAGGGTGTTAATGTGTGGGTCTGTGATAAGAGCATGTGGGTCTGCAGCCTGATAAGAGTGTGGTAATGTGTGGGCCTGCAGCTTGATAAGAGTATGGTCATGTGTGGGTCTTCAATAAGAGCATGTGGGCCTGCAGCTTGATAAGAGTGTGGTAATGTGTGGGTCTGCAGCTTGATAAGAGTGTGGTCATGTGTGGGTCTTCAATAAGAGCATGTGGTCCTACAGCCTGATAAGAGTATGGTCACTTGTTGGCCTATACAGCCTGAAAAGAGTATGGTCACTTCCCGTTGTGGGCCTACAGCCTGAAAAGAGTATGGTCATGTGTGGGCCTACAGCCTGATAAGAGTGTGGTAATGTGTAGTTGGACCTGGGCAGTGTGAGGGACTTGAGGTGGTGTGGAGATGTGTGAAGGGCATTCTAGTCACGAGTGGCCGACACAAGTGTCTCATACTGACGTGTAGTGTAACCATTGATTACCTCTCAATATCACTACCAATAGTGATAGGTGAAATATTGAAGAAATGAATGGGTAGTGATTTCAGTAAAAGGCATTATCTTGATATTGTATGCTAAATTGAACATCAATATTTTATTTTCATCTTTGTGACCCTATTACCTTTATCCAGTTATTTTTTAAAGTTTTATTGACTTTCCCCCCAGGATATATCTGTCATTGTATACAATGCTTGTATTTATGTATGCAGACAAATTGAAAGATCACTATGTGGATTTCTATGAAAGGACGCAGGATGTTAACTCACAAGGAAGTTTGTTTATGTTTATTTGAGCTGTAGCTAAGAACGTAGATATAACAGCTTCCTGTACATGGAGCTGGGAGGAAAACCTGAGGTTTATAAACTTGGTGGTAGAAGTGGGGATGTGTGGGTGGGGGTGGGGGTTGGGGGTTTAATGAGATTGGATGAGATGTAGTGTGAAGGAAAGAGGGAAGCTTTGGTATAAGAAATGAGGTGTAATGGGGTGGGAATGGGGTGCTGTTTGGAGTTGGGGGTGGGACAAGAGTAGGGTTATAAGATTAACCCTCTGGAATAGACTGTAGTGCACTTTAGGGCATCTCTGGTTGCCTTCAGCATGGAGAGGGTTAAACCAATTACCCTCTAATTAATGTAACTATCTATGAAATTGAAAAATATCAGTTTAATTAAGCATTAATATTGATTGTATGAATCAATACTTATGGTATGTAGTTCATCATTTGCTATATCAATTCTATTTAATAATAGTGCATTTAATGTGGGATGGTATAAGTTTATACATTACAACTCTTTCGTAAAGTACATTTGACTGATATTAGACACATTTCCCACTATTTCTCCAATATGACTGTTATATTAACATACACATATATAGTACATCCCATAGCATGGAGCTATAAGTGTTGTATTGCTTAAGTATCTGGGGATTACTTGTCAAGTTACAGTCATACCACCAGACATAAGGAAGTATTTTCCTAATAATATTCCTCTCAATAGATAAAATGTTTCTGTATAGGTTAGACTCTGTCTTAATGTTATATGCAGGAAAAGATTCTCCAAGGAATTTACATTGCACGTTTTCCTTGAAAACTTATATACGTATAGACTCACATGACCTTATTTTCATATATCTTTCCTCATGGTTTAATTTTTTTAAAATGTTATTTTGAGGTAGCATGACAGTACTTATCAAGATGCAGTTGAGTTTATTTCTTGTACGTTAGACTGAATAATCCCAAGTTCATAGAATCTCTCATTTGAGTACATTTCTTGTACTTTTGTCAATGCTACTAAATATGACTGGCACTTCTACATTGATCAGTTAACTATTATTTAATCAATTAGTAATATTTAAGAGAAGTTTTATGAAAAAGGTATTTATTTACTTTTTACTTCCATTTCTTTGTTAATCAGATTTTACGTGAATTTTCTGGGTATTGTATTGTATAGCTCTCAGTTTTCTCATACATAAATTTGATAATTATCTAAAGATTTAAAAATATTTTATAGGTTTTGACACGTTCACATAGTTAAGTCATATGTCGTACAAAGAATTTCAATTTTTAGAATGTCTATATGATCTCTTGTTATCAGTAGTAGAAGGGGGAATGGGGTTGGGGTTGGGGGTTGTACCGGGGTATCTGTTATCTGATGTTCAGTATATACCCATTTACATAGAGAATGTTCTCTACTTGTACATAAATCAACACAGGGGTCTGGGTTTGGTAATAGTATATATAAGAGATGTTAGATGTAGATAACGAAACTGAGCTCTTAAGAGCATAATTCGGGTTGAACGTATATAACAGTGTTCATCTCATGTTAGAGGTTACTTATACTAAATCCTATTCACATACTTTTTTTTTGGTTGTTAATTCCAGTTTTGGAAGTCCAATGAGTACTAAGTATGCTGATATGTTATGAATAGTCCCTTCATAGAAAATGCGTGTTGTATCATGGATATGAAAGCAAAAAGAAATAACGAAAATTTTAATTGAATTCAACAAAGCATAAGTATTACACTGCCCTCTCGATATAACACGGTCTGATACACCATGGATTTGGATATAATGCGGGGTCAGACGTGGATCCCAGTTTTATTTTCGTTATTCCTCCATAATATCGTATAAGGCGGATTCTATAACATGGGGGGTGGGGGGATG
>JAUTBQ010188247.1:0-12487 GCA_032361185.1 Lepetodrilus ovalis | reverse complement strand
CCCCCGGTCATGGACCCCAACTTCAGCATTATATCGAGGGGACGCAGTATCAGAAACAGAGCCTGTGAGCTACATGATAACTAAAATGGAATGAGGTGGAAAGAGACATAATTATCTGCTTTAGAAGTCATGGATGCTTGAACTTTTTTCTATAAACCTAGCAAATATAATAATGTTTTAAACAATATTTTTAACACATTATGAACATGTTTTATTCACATGAAAGTATAGGGGCTCAGAAAGATAATAAAAACATTATTGTAAAACATAACTATAAAAACATATTCTTAGAATATCATGGAAATGTGATATGGATATTATAAGAATGCTTGTATGAGAATGTTTTCATGGAAAACATTTTCACAACATTCTTAAAAGATCATCAGCATGGAAATATTTTTATAGAAACATTTTAACAGCATCCATAAAACATTTATGCTTTACAATAATGTTTTTATGATCTTTCTGAGCCCCTACACTTTCATGTGGATAAAACATTTTCATGCTCTATTTTTTAAAACATTATTGTGTTTGCTGGGAAGGGATACTAAACAAGTACCAGGTATATGCAGGCATTAAAGAATAATATTTATGTATATACACTGTACTTAATATTTATGTATACACTTTATTTTAACCTGCAATTCGTGAAGAATTCCTCCATACTCAACATACCAAGCAAAACGAATCCCACTGTTATGCTAAAGAAATAAGAATTTAACTGTTAGCATAATTTGAAAATGTTTCAATTTTGGTCGGCCTTTACTGTCGGTAACTGAAAGCCAGCTCAGTAATATTTTAATAATATTATCCTAAATGTAATTGGACACCTTGAATTTCAGAGACTTATTATTGCCGACATTTATCAAAGTAATACTAGAGTATGGTTGGTAATAGTATATGGAGACTAAGTGGAAATATAAGTAGTGTAGACAACATTAATGTTCGAGACTATATTTTTCTGCAATACAATCGCAATAGGTCAAGTAAGTTAAGTGTGTTGATATGTGAATATAGACTCCACCTTTTGAATAGAATGTGGACCTGTTTACCTCATTATTTACATGGATGTAGCATGCTATGTCTTCATTTAGAAAGTTAAATTGTCAAATATACTTCGACATTTGTGTATGACAAGGAAATATGTTGAGCCCCTTTTTATTTTAAAAATATGCTATTGTTTGTTTGACTTCTCTTGAAAAGATTTCAAAGTATACACATGAAATCCAATATCCTTCTTACTCAATTGAAATCAAGATCGACACTCAAGTACCTCTATAAACAGATGTGAACACGGTTGCAGAACTCGATATGCTAATTACACTGAACGAGAAGTTCAGAACATTTCTTAAGATGAATACGTTAACAAATACAAAACGAAAGTGTTGTTCCCACAAGTGTCAATACAATATGACCTTCATGGTCAAATGATCTCAAGACAATTCCGAAATCCCTATTGTGTTGTAACAGTCAAACTTTGTAGTTTATGTTTGGGTTGCACGTCAGTGTGATCGCCTAACTGTACCCCGCTATGTAGATTTGGTAGATACTATTTAGAGATACTTTTAGAATGAATAAAGTCCTTCGGTACTCCGAAGTTCAATTAGTTCTTAATGGTGATGATTATTGTATGCCTCTAAAGTAAAGTCTTGCTTACATCTAGGCAATGCGTCGTAACTATGTATGTAATATTTTGCTTATGTCATAGTATGAAATATTTAGCATGAAACATAAACAATTTTTTTTTTTTTTAAACAAACCTGCAATATTTATTGAGTGTAATATCCTCATGCACATCACTGTAGCTTTTCAAGATCATTGTAACATAATAAAATCTTGGTACAATGTACACACATTTCAATGACATCACAAACGCACATTTTCTTTGTCTTATCACTTAATATTTTTCTCTACATTTCCAATATCCCAGAAATTACAAGTTAATTATTCAATATTACTGTATCAAATGCCTCTTTTAAAAACCTATGTCAGTGGAATACAAGCCAGCTAGACTTGGTTAAGTATAATCTATTTGAATAAAAGTGATTACAATGTTTATGGAAAGATTAATTTATTCATAATGAATAAATCTGGATAACATCAATATTTCTTCAGAAGTGTAAAATAGCAATTTCCTAGAGCAATTCAACCTACGTAGTGTTGCAAATCTTCCCAAATGTTTGCTATAATGAATGGTGAATGTAATGCTATATGTTAAGTATTTCAGATTAACTAGTTAATCCAGTGCCTTGTCTGTGTCCAACATTCATCATTACAGACTTATGGCAACACATAGGACAAGCGCTGAAATATAACATGTAAGGATGGCAAATTTCCCAATGGCTGCAATGCCAGTCTGATAATCTGTAAATCAAGCTGCCCCGTTACCCAGTGACAATGTAGAGGATTAACGCACAGTGATAGTTGATTGGAAAGGGATAGTCCAGAGGTTTTGTGCCAATAATATCGCTATCAGTTCTGTTGTCACTTGTTTACAGACTGTGCGATGATAATATCCCATCTTAATGTGGAGCTCTTTTATCACAGAGTTCTGACACATCCATTTTAGCGCTGTCAGTATCATATGTTTCACGGACAAATTCCGGCAGAGATCTACCTGAGTGTTATTTCGTGTGCCTACCTGGTTACCTGATACTGACTTCTCTGTACAAATGAGATAATAACCTAGCTGTTTTATAGATGTTAGATATAGGTTATATTTGATATCGTCTGTTTATTGAATGAATTTATTATCACCATGTATTGAGTATATATGCTTTAGAATTCGATTTCCACTATATATATATATATACATAGTTTATTTTATATTATGACAGTTTGTAAAGTACCACTTACTTTTCAGGTTTTTATATAGTTGTCATTTCAGTTTAGTTCACTTAAAGCTATGCAACATACAGACCAGCAAAATCTTTCCTTTTTTAGTTAACAGTCTTAAAGTTTGAATCCACCCTTATTTACCATCACCATTATAAGTTTTTGTTACACTTTAATAGGGACGCCCTGCAAGGAGGTTACCTGAGGCCTGTTTTGTTATACAGAATAGTGAACAATTGTGTTGAAATTATTATCGTTGAACACACAAGTGATACACGATCACACGTGCCAGCCTCATTTTCAAGAATGTCTCATTGTTGATACAATGATGTCCCTTGCATGGTATATTATAATGCCTTCCAGACAAATGAGGGCCTATAATAAAATACACACATTTTAGCTACAGAAGTATTCCACATATTACCTGGTAATGTTTCGATGTGAATCCATTTAACTGTTAACTTCAAACATTAGAGGCTTACATATGGAGTTCTTTCACAGAATAATTGGGAAAATGCTGGTTAAATTGTGTTTTAAGAGTGTAGTGAATAGATGGAATGGCTATGAACATGTTTTAGTGTGATACTTTAGTATGCCTGGATGACCGCTCAGCTAGTTTAACTCTGGACCCAATACTCTATATGTAAATTTTGCACCTACACCAGACTTGTACGAGCAAATTGACTCTCCTGTGTTGAAGTCTCAGTTAGTCCACTGGGAGACGGAAAACGTTTATAAGGCAGTGTGACATCATTTGGGTCATAATTGTGTCATTATCTTTGTCATCACTAGTGTCAATATTTCTGTAATATTTCTTTTCCTCATAATTGTTCTCATGTGTGAATTTATGTCATTTTATTTTTTTTACCATAATTTTTTATTTGTATTTGTGTCATCATTGTGTCATCATTTGTATTGTGTCATCATTTATGTCATCATTTATGTCATCATTTGTGTCATTGTGTCTGTCAGACAGCTGAGACTGCTGGAGCAAATCCTTTCCTCGTGTCTATTTGGAAAAGACAAGCTCAAACCTGACAAATCTTCGTCTTCGTTGTTCGTTGACTAAAAATGGTAATTGACACTGTTTAATGTATGTGGACAGTCATGGTTCAAATGAGAGATTGTTGAAAATTTATTACCAGATCAATTGCCGTAGCTGTGAACCTACCCATATTGAAAGCTGATTTCATGTTTAATTCATTACGATTTATTACACTGACTGTAACGATAAATACAAACACCTATATTGCAACCGCAGTAGTTTGAACCTTGAATGATTGTCGTATATTGTCAAACAGTATTGAACGTCGTACATCTCTAAATTTGTTGCACTTAAGCCATAGTTATGAAAGGTAGATTTTCACCTACTTCGTGAGCTAAATGAGGAAATGTAGCAATTAGTTTCTCCGCACTAGCTCCCTGGAGAAATATATCGGAGGCGTATTTGATGGTAATTACTGGTGGTACAGCGGCTACAACCATGTCTTATCCTCTTGATGAGCGCCAGACCGATACGTTGAAAACACAGTAACTTCACATAGAGATTACTTGTATGGGAAGAGCTGTTTAGCCATGGCAAGATTCTCAGCCGATTGCCAAGACAAGATTGCCAATGATGAGAAGGATATGAGCATTTACAGGAATTGGTTATTCCGGAGGATTGGATGACATGTAAAATCACTATTGTAATGGCATCAGTGGCCTCGATAAAGACAACAACTGCTGTCTGTCGTGTTAGAGGTAGAGCTAACAAGGCTACACAGAGATATATGGTCATTCTAGAGTGCTCTCCCTTTCATCAATACTACAGTAACTACTGATGAACTTCCATCAGCATCAGATATCAAGGCCATGAAGTTTACCCCAACTTTATGACTCATACTGATATTAGCAGAGATTTAGGTTCTGGGTTTGGGTCCATAGTGTTGAAATGTTACTAATGTAAATGTGTACAGATTGTATGATGAAGTGATACTACTTTATAGGTGTACAGATGGTTTAACAGTATCAGCATTGGTTCGTGAGTGTTACGGTTACCTCATTCTGTTTCTGATCATGTTTCAACTATAATCAAGTCAGTGACACAGCTAGAATACTGTGGAAAAAAGCCATGGAAAAAAGGACCCTACTCAATCATTCACTGTCACATCCAATAAACATTTATTCAGATCACAAATACTCCCGAGAACCATTATACTCAGGAAGAAACTGAGAAGGATGTTCTCAAATCATGGCTGCTGCAGGACCTTATAGACCATCTGTGTGACTGGTGTCGTCTGTTTGCTCGACCCAGTTCCCTATCGGAAACCCAGTGGTGGACACCCAGTCTGACAGTCCACCTGACCACCATGCTGACCACCACCTGATCACCATGTTGACCACCTGACCACTATCTGACCACCATACCACCATTTGACCACCACCTGGCCATCTGACCACCATACCACCATGATGACCATCTAACCAGCATCTGATTAACTGACCACCATAATGACCCCCCTGACCACCATGCTGACCACCATAATGACCACCAATTGACTACCAGACAACCATGCTAACCACCAGACCACCATGCTAACCACCATAATGACCACAACATGACCATCACACTGACCATTCAGACATTCCATGGGACTCATAAATCCTGTGATAACCACAGAACTGCTGGATGTATGTCTTATCAGTGGTATATTGATATACCAGGACTGCCAGAGACATACATTCTGTGGTATTGATACCAGCACCCTGTAGAAACATTGGCAGCCATGGCTGCTGATCTTGCTTCTATCAGTGCTAATCACCAGCGACAGTTACGACTCTCTGTGCTCACTGGAGCCTAATTGGTCAGCTTCTCGTCATCTGATTGGCTGTTGACCCAGGGAGGTTTGTGTATATACCAACAACTACCGAGGGCCATCCAGCTAGTAAATACTATGTATATGCTAATTTTCTGAGTCTTGACTTGTCTTGACTTGCCTGCTCACATACCTCATCCTGGAATGTTAACTGACCTTGTAATGCGAGCCACCCAAGTGATATACATTCTAAGCATTTTAGTGCAATCAATTTATTGCGATTTTTATTTTATTTTTTTATTGACATGAAGTATACTGGTTATTCCCATGTAATTAGTGTTAGTGGAATTTTTCAAAATCAATTACGGTGAAAAATAAATATTTAGTTTTAGGAATAATGTGTAAGTTTACTTTATTTCAGGGAATTATTAAAAGATTTTTTATTAATCAATAAAATATTAAATGAAGGTGTCATTCAGGGATGATCATTGAGTGTTTAATTGATGTGTATTTTCTATAGCTACATTTGTAGAACCTGTTATATCTGCAGTATAACCTCTTTTTTATGTTTACTTTTAAACACTGTTATGTGTACCACACAAACTTATCATGTGTAACAAACACAATTGCCATGGATGTGTACCACACAATCTTACTTGTCATGTGTGCCACACACTATAACCAATTAAGTGTTCTCAACTATTGTGCCGTGGGTATTCCTACCACCTTGCAATGTCAGGCCCACAATCTTAATTGCCATGTTTACTTGTATGATGCCAATTACTTTAAAATTATTGCCATGTGTACTCATAAAATTTTGATGCCAATTACTTTAAAATTATTGCCATGTGTACTCATATGATGCCATGTGTACTCATAAAATTATGATGCTAAGTACTTTAAAATTCTTTCCATGTGTACTCATATGATGCCCAGTACTTTGATATTATTGCCATGTGTACTCATATGATGCCAAATACTTTACAATTCTTGTCATGGGTACTCATATGATGCCAAGTAATTTTAAATTCTTGCCATGTATTCTCATATAGTGCCAAGAACTTTAAAATAGTTGCCATGTGTACTCATATTATGCAGAGTACTTTTAAATTATTGCCATGTGTACTCATAAAACTATGATGCCAAGTACTTTTAAATTATTGCCATGTGTACTCTTATTGTATTGTGCTGTATCCCTCAACACATGTATACTACACGCACCCCGACATAATCATTTAAATCGGCACATTGGGGAGCAAGAACAAGAACAAATTTGAAGACCTGTCTGGGAATTCACAGCCCATCCTGTTCAACAAGCTTTATCAAATTTGAGGATATACGATCATGGACAAGGTCTTTGAAAAATCAGCTTCATTTCTTAGCACCTGGGTGGTAAGTCAGCTGTTGGGTGCCAAGTGTCTCCATCCACTGCCTAGACGGAAGCCAACAAGAAAAGAAACCCCCTCATCAGGAGGTGACGAACACACAAACACAGACAGGGTTGTATCTTAGAGCCACCAGGGTTTGCAGGTTAAGCAGATAATATCTGGATTGACAGTTTATCGATGGCTGACAGCGACTGGAATTAGGTGAAGACTTTGTTTTGCTGTAGAACCACTGAAGGATGGAGGATACGTTTAGGATTTATCGTAATTTCCGTTCAATTTGTTATCCACAATATGCTACTGTTACCACAAATAAGATGGGTCAGTCATTTGAAAGATCCCAAGTAAATTTTCAGAGAGGAAATCACAATCATTTCATTCTGAAAACCTTTGAAGGATTTTAAAATGTTTTAAGCTCTTTATTTGTCTGTTCAACTTGATAAAGTGTTCCAGGTCAATACACATAATTAAGTTATCGATAACTTGAGTCAATACGAGAAATGCAGGCCATATTTCAAAGGCCTGGGTACTGAACGAGAGGGATGCGAAAAGAAACAGTGTTATTCCATATTTGGGGGATTATCTTTTCAAACTCCAGTATTTGCTTTCTGTAGAATGTTGTTGGGCCGATAAAACTGCAAAGTGAAATTGTTGCCACCTGGATTACAAGCGGCATGAAAGTTTGTTAAGACCCACCAGGTTTTCTTTGAAAAAACAATGTCAAATTTGTTCAGCGTACGAGCATTGACATTCTGGCCAACTGTCTCGGTAAACATGTACGGTGGAAAAAATGCACACGCATGTAAATAAACAGATTGAGGAAGTTTGTGATGTAGGTCAGGAATTATATCTGCTATTTCAGTTTTCTTTGATGTGGGCGGAAAATGATAGTATACCAGACTAGAAGAAACTGGAGACAAGAAAAGAGGATATGATAACTGTTATATTAATATTTTATTACTGAAATGCACTGATTGTTGAAACATGCACCTGTAGAGGAAATATGATTGTGTGTATATCGTTCTCACACCTACTTATGTTCAGCTTATTACAGTAATTATAAATATTATCACAACGATATAACACTCCCTAAGTATCTTTATAACGCAATTTAGAAATAATTCGCAGGAAGGTATAATATGATTCCATTTATTAGAAAGCGTTCATGTGTATGTTTGTAATGGCCATTAATATTGTGGAATTATGTAAGGCATTGAATTCCATGAGATAAAATATGAATGAAGTCACAGAAATGTGGAAATACATCAAAGGGGAGCAACTCCAGTTTACAAGTCTCATTCAAGCTTGAGAGATATCTAAGTTAACTACTGTCTGCTGATACTCTATTGATACAACTTATCTAGTGATAATTATCCTTATAATAAAATACAACCATAAAATATTTATCAGTAGATATTTGAACCTTTCTTTACATGGAGGGACATGTGCATGGATCCTTAGTTACATGCATGCGAATGACCCATCTCTTATCTATGAAGTTTATCATGCATGCTTACTAAGTACATGTTACCTACATACTTCTCATATGGTACCGACACACTCTTCATATGGTACCTACATTTGCTTCAGATGCTACATACATATTTTTCATAAGCAAACCTTGTTTATATTAATATTTTTTTTATTATTAAATCACCAGATTATGTAGATCTTATATTAGCACAAATTTGCATGCATATGAGATCATAAATATCAGTATTCAGTGAGTTTTGAATGTGTAACGACTTGCCAACGTGAAGACGTCAACAGTATGTTGCATCAGAAACCCACCCTACCCTTTAATGCGATGCAAGCGATGCAAATGAAATGGCCTAGTAGTAGATTGAAGGATTAGTTTTATTTCTGTACTGATGTCAATAGTTTTTTCACGTGTAGTGTATAGTAATTACTTCCCCATCTACACATCTTACTGGAAAAGGTCTAAATGTCAGAAATATTTTAGTAATACAATGAAGCATTATGGACACTACTATAGTTTATCAGCCAACCCATGTATACCGCCGTGTGTCTAGCAGACATCCATGTCGTTGTGAAATAGATATACAGTGTTAAATAGACATGGTACTAAGCACATGTGGTACTAAGCATGTTTTTTCTAAGCATATAGTACTAAACATATGTGCTACTATCCAAACCTGATTTCTCACCTCAATTCAGAAACTAGACGGGTTAATTTTCTCTCATATTCTGATGTATCATATATACTTCAATGTATAATTTCGATTAGCTTTAAGATTATGTTTAACATGATCTGATAAACAAGTTACAGAAACACGTATACATATTTTTTTTATCATCTTAAGGCATGAATTTTGAAATGCACGTGTGCAGGTAAGCCTATTAATTTATCATTAAATATTTAAAGTACGTCAGACATATGCTACGGATATTTGAAAATTCAAAAAGAAGAGTGGGGCCCTATATATTGACTATTCTCTTACAGTGAGTATGTTATAAAGGATGACCTGACCAACCCTTAAGGTATAGGCAGCTTAAGGTATAGGCAGCAGATGGCAAATAGCACAGGTCTTGCTGATTCAGCAGATTTGTCCCGCCTTTCAAACGCGTTACCTGTGTGAACTATAGCAGCTCTAGTATTTAAAGGGTCTCATAGGGTGTCGCTCAGTGGGAGTGGAGTGGGACTTACAAGGACTCTTTTTAAGTTGCGATTTTCTTATGCTTAACTTAATATGAATTGAAATCCTTATCTACTTATCTATTAAGGGAAACCGTGTTTAGAAAATGATAATTATCCGAGGTTCGAGTTTTCTTTGAGATTTATTTGTTAGGAAAGTCTGTGGAAGGTCTTAATGATCTGTCCTTGGTGTAGTACTTCATTGTATTAATGTTGGTGTAAAATGAGAATATATCAAAAGTGTCAAAAACATATTATCTCCGGATGCTATTGAGGCCAGCATCCTTACCAAAGGGATCAGTTTTTTCTGAATGTGTATTAGCTCAGACTTGATAGAGGGGACATCCTTGTCATTGTCCATGGATAAGTATGCTGGAAATCACCTTATCATTTAGATTTCAAGGTTGTCAATGTTAATTCCACCGTCCAATTTTGATGTAATGTGTATGGAATCAAAAGTTTAAGCCAAGTTCGTTAAACTGCTGGTGCCTATCTATACATGAGTGGGTGGAGGTATATTGAGGTCTGGGGGATGAGGTTTGAGGTCTGGGGAATGGTGGTTTGAGGTCTGGGGATGGGGTTTGAGGTCTGGTGGATGGGAGTTTGGTGGATGGGGGTTTGAGATCTTGGGATTGGGGATTGCTGATAGAAAGTTTAAGCCTATTATTGGGCTAACTCTCCAGATTCTCCCATAGTAGATTGTAAAATTGAATTTCTTAAAGGTTAATGCAGTACACATTATTAGGAAGCTGTGCGTCAACAATCTGATTGCTGAAGCAAATGATGGTGGGTGTTGTAATGTGCATGTACATGTATCTCTACTTGAATCAACCAGGTCTGTGTGCCCAGTGTGATTCCTCAGATTGTTAAGAGTTTCTTCCCACTCACATGCTGGCATATTTGCTTGTCTCCCTCTGATTTCATGTTCACTCCTGTTTTCTGTGTGGTGCCCCTGGAACACCAAGTTACAGTATTGTGAAACTATGTCCTTCCATAATAAACACTACTGAAAATATCTAGAAAATTTATATTGTGGTCCTTTTTTTCCTTTATGTTTTTCAAATTTCCATTTGGGGGGTTGGGGGATGTCAAGGACCCCAACTTCAGCATTATATCGAGGGGACACTGTAATGCCAGATGCTACTTTAATTTGTCCTATCCTATGATTGCTAATTAATGTATTCCACTGAAGTCTATGAAATGTATAGTTAGCTGATCAGATAGATTCTGACTAACAATGTTTTCTGGAGTTTGTTGTGGATGTTTTGCTAAATGACATTAATTAGTATTCTGAAAATATAGTCTGAGGATAAGGAGACGGTTCAGTTACACTAGACAGAGGATGCACATCCATGGCCTTGGTTAAGGATTAACTCATGGACTCATGGACTAATTCACGAACTAGCTCATAGGCCTGGTCAAGGACTAACTCATGGACTAGCTCATGGACTTATTCTGGAACTAATTCATGAACTTAATCATGGTTCCTGGTCATGGACTAACTCAAGGACTAGCTCATGGCCGTGTTCAAGGACTAACTCATGAACTAGCTCATGGCTCTGGTCAAGGACTAACTCACGCACTAACTCGTGGACTAACTCATGGCTCTGGTCAAGGACTAACTCATGGACTAACTCATGAACTAGCTGATGGCTCTGGTCAAGGACTAACTCATACACTAACTTGTGGACTAACTCATGGCTTTGGTCAAGGACCTGGTTATGAACGAGTTCATGGACCAGTTCATGCTATCCACTCACAGTACCCCAGTGTTGGACTTTTCTGTCACAGTACCCCAGTGTTGGACATTCACAAACATGTTATGACAGTACTTGTAGGGTGTTATGAGATCGGACATTCTTCAATTTTGCTACTTCCGCAGCAGAATGTGCTGATGTTTGGGAATTCCGTTAGTCTGGCCAGCGGCTCACGATTCCCCAAGATACAATTGCTACTTCAAACAGTGATATCCTCTCGTATGTTGAGCCTGGAGTTGACACGAAATGCGACACTCCGAAATGTACGTTTGATTACGGAGGAGTTTGTCAATAAATCGCACATGATAGACACCAAGATGTTTGTGTGGTGGTTTGCTCTTGTATCACAGAGCAACTCTAATTCATGATGAACCGAGACACTGGCTGCTTTCCGTGGCCTCTTCTTGGTGTAATGGACAAGTCACAAACACCAATCAGGAGGCCAAGTTGACATTTGATTGGAGACAAGTGTCGACATTGTGTAATGTACAAGCTTCCCGTCATTGACTCAAGTTACAGACACCTTCTTATGTGTTGTCTTAACAGAACGGCTTCACTTATTTTTTTTTCTTTCACAAACACCAAGCTTATAAAAAAAATATTAATAACTATTTTTTACATTATTTTCAATATCTTTGCAAATTCTTTATTAGCTGTTGAATAATAAAATTATCTGTTTTATTTCTAAAGGCAATCTGTGAATGAAACGCGGAAATTATATTCATAAATCATGCATTTCTGTTGACATTATCTCACGATTTTACAACCAACAATTCATAATTATAAAGTCTATTTATCAAAATTGTTAATTTAATAAAAAATGTCTTTGATTTGATACAGCTCCACAATTTATTTTGCGTTAGTCAACAAGATTTACTTCCTTCATTTGCAGGAGAACTGTAGGTTTGTGCAAATCCATGGGGTTGGCATGTATTATTTTAGGAGTTGGTCTGCTTATATAAATACAGTGCCCCCTCATTATAAGGCTGTTCGATACAGAGCGGATTCGGATATAAGGCTGGGTCAGATGTGGACCCCATTTTTATTTTTTGTTAT
>JAUTBQ010188236.1:0-10504 GCA_032361185.1 Lepetodrilus ovalis | reverse complement strand
AGATTGTTCTTTCAGAATATGTAATAACCCCGATAGTGACAATTTTTCCCTATGCAAGTATGATCTTGCCCCTTTAATTGATCTTGTTCACTTGGTCATGGAAAAGTGTACGCATATGCCAATAGTGAGATGTCGTTGATAGGCTTGTGCGTATAGACTAAGAACCTGTGTACTTCGGTTGGCAATTGTGTCGTTCATAATATAACCGTAGTCCGGTTTAATACACAATAGAGCATTCTTGCAGAAAAGCAAAAGTTGATGAAATTCGTGTGATGTGATGAATCAGTACGACTAAGTTAAACGTTAAACTACTTTGAACTGTTCATATCTGTTTTGGTACCACATAATGTATCACCCTCGTACCACAGGGGTACATAATCCAGTTCAGGTCTGACTTCATTGTGGTACTACATGAAGTGAGTCCAGAACGGAATAAGTACCCGTGTGTTTCGAGGATGCTACTATACACGTAGTTCATAATTTCGCGCCCAATTATTAAAGTGTGAAATGTATAGAAATACCGATAAGCAGAGAACAAGTTGTTCCCACACACAGCTGATACATGCTTTATAGCAATATCGTTTGAGACCACCATTATACTACAGGGTATCCTTTCACGTAGCTCTCCTTTCCACTAAGAGACCATAGCGCTCTTTTTGCCGATAGCTAATGCACTGAAAAGAGACCGCTATGGTCTTATAGTGGATAAGAGAGCTTTGTGAAAGGATACCCAGATCTAAACCGTGCTGATGCTTCCTTCCAGAAAGCTATCAGATGTGCAAATGTCAATCTAGATTTTATGTGCGTTTTATTGGCGATCATGAAATCCCATTTTAATTCCTTCTGTTCTGATAGCAGTCTACACATGACAATCTACCATAACTGATGCCGAGGGACTCCACTGCCAAATAGATGGACGTTTAATTCACGCTTAGATTTAATATTTTCTTAGATCACGGTTTGAATCTATATGCAAGCATGCTGCGCTTGATTTCAATCTAGATAACTCCTCGTAAAGAAACTGTAGGAATGAAAACAACTGGGTTCCGGGCAGAGGAAGTGCAGTATCCGGTCATGGTTGATGGAGGAAATCTCTGGCGTGAGGATTGAAGTAGCAGCTCGCATCAAGTATGGCTTGATTAAAGTCATGAAAACAATGATAGTGTTAACGGAGGAGCAGGACAATTATGACTATCAGTACCGAGATAAGACGGCCATGCATTATTGGCACGAAATAGCCGAACCGTCTTCTGAGGTTTCCGATGGCTTTGCGAACTGTGATGAATAACAAAGCGGAGACTCTTCAGTAGCAGCGGTAGATCCTGAACGATGACACGCAGGTTAGGCTTACGAGATGCAATGAAATACGTGGACAGAGTTTTATGCTACCGTATAATCGGCATAACGCCAAGCCCGAAATGTGGTGAATGATGGTAACGTTTTCATTGCGTATATTCTCAGGTGAAGCTTCAAGCCAAGCCACAAACAATAATGCAAGTACCTCGAGCCGTAAGTTAGAACTGAGGATCCAATGGGCAATAGAATCAATATGAAAGCATGAAGTATGATGTTCTGAAAACATGCATTAAATTCCCAAGAGGTTTGTACAACTCGACATACTTCATCCCAGTTGTATCGATAAGATGTATCGATAAAGAAGGAACTATGATAGGAGATGTCAAACAGATGGCATAGAACCTGACATATCGTCTTCTTGAAGATCAATGTCAATAGCATTTGCTATAATAGTTCAGAATTTCCAAGGTAAGGAACAAATTAATACAACTTACCATTATTGGAAATTTAGCACAGTTCAGAACTTTATCATCCTTGATTTGTCAGTACCAGCAGATGATCGCATGAAATGATATGTTTTAAATGCCTTAAGTTCGTGTAATTTATGAAATAGTATCCCACCCACCTTCCCCTTTGCTAAGAACAGTTATTCTTGTAATACGTAAATTATGGGATATGTAATGGATTTATCATAAGTTTCACCTTAAGAGGTTACACATAATTATACTCGTTTGATACAATTACATTATGAAAGAGAACAAAGGTGTACCCATTCAGAATACCCCAGAAAAAAATATAACAATATCCTACAAGAAGACAATCTGTTTTTGTATTTAAAGTATAAAGGTTGTATTATTTCAAGGCGTTGGTCAATGGTACACATTACACTGTACAGATCAATATCATTAATGGAATATTCGCAGCCACCCACAGTCAGTGAAGTGATTGCCACCCAATGCCGGAACCCACTCGCAACACTGCCTTCTAATTCCTCTTCACCAATCTAGACGCGTTACGATCTCGGGGAAACACTGGTGTACGTTGAGGGCGTTTAAGGACGGGTTTTTAATTGAAACAATGAGGCAGTGTATCACCCAGGTATTGGCTCCATATATCACTCCTCCAACCACCCCAGATTACCATTCAATGTCTGGGTGGACGTTTCTAGCCCGTGAAACGGGTGGTTATTTGAATATGTACTCAGTACAAGCCAGAATCACGCGAGTCAATTTAGAGAAGGTATATTTCAACCTCCAATGATCTACCTAATTCTGAATGACACTAGAATGGCAACACATATTGAAATTAAAGGTATTCTGAAATGTCATATTCTAATATTATTGAGTATACATATTTTGTTTATTATTTACAATATTTTTAGTTTTGCCATATGTCATATACCGAATACTAGTATATGCCACGACTTACAAATAATATACCGTACTCACATTGTTCATATGCATAGTCATATTCTAGTGCTAAGAACAGCCTTGTGTTGGTTGGAATAGGTAATAACAGATGAGGTCATGTGATTATGTCGATATAGGGCTTGCTTTACTATACTATAGTATGCATGTGATGACTCAGCAATCTAAAAACGACTGAATTGTAACGTCCAATAAGTGTTTCTACAATATTAAGCTGGGCATACGTACTGCAGTTCAACGCAAAATTACAGATCTTCATCATTAAACAAATATAAAACCTCCTCTTTCCAAGGTCACGAGTGGATGGATACCAAAGCACACGGCACGAAAACCGAAACAATCCCATCATTAGCAGCTATTCAGGATGTTCAGTTCTAATAGTCCCCTATTTACCGTCGACCCCTAGAAAGAAACAACAGCAACGTTATATTACTGCCGCGTACTTCCTAATTTAAACCGAGTGACTCGAAAAGATCGTAAAAGCGGAAAATCAGAGATTTCCGTATTACAATTGTGGGTGTTTGTTAACGTATACCGTGGTCGATACCCTACGAGTGTTCGTTCTAGCTCGATCGTGAGCAGTACAATAGACTCAAAGACGTTAAACTCCTACAATGACCTCCTACAAAGACCTCCAACAATGACCTCCCACTGTCTCCTACAATACCATCCTACAATGATGCCTGAACTGACCTCCTACAATGACCTGCAATACAATGGCCTCCTACAATGACCTACTGTCTCCTAAAATGACCTCCTACAATGACCTCCTACTGTCTCCTACAATGACCTACTGTCTCCTACAATGACCTCCTACAATGACCTCCTACTGCCTCCTACAATGACCTCCTACTGTCTCCTACAATGACCTCCTACAATGACCTCCTACTGCCTCCTACAATGACCTCCTACAATAACCTACAATGCGTAGAAGGCATTCTTAAACATAATTCTAATATCGCTAATCGATTGAGCAAAGAAACCCGAACGCAAAATGATGCATTTTCGATTCGAAACAATTTGTATTAAAGAAACACTGTAAGTATAGACATTACATTTGCTATACTGGCGAACGTGAATATCTAGAACACGAAGCTAACCTCCACTTAGTGAATCTATATTTATCTATATTTAAATACATATTTATATATTAATAATATACTATCATATAAAATATACATACATATTTAAATACAGTTATTCTACGTGTATGTCTCCTAGATGATTAGGAACATATACACATGTATAAAGCGCAGACATACAATATGTTATGTTTATGGACCATTTAAATCTATTTTGAACCAACTGATAGAATATGCGTGTGTTCTTGGCCGAGTATTATCATTGAGATCAAGTTCAGATCTGGGGTCATGATCAGGAGGTTACACCGCCCCTCCCTGAAATTATAGTTTTATTACCTTTTGGACAACTCGTAAAAGACGAAAGTCCGGCTGGAACTTAGTAACATTTGATTCTCTCGGGATTACCAACTCTTAGCTTGCTTTCTTCTCGCGGAAACTGATCCTTGAAGACAAACACCCATTAATATATAGTTCCAGATCTTGTTGGCTGTCGCTTCTCACGCAAAAACTACTGTTGATACTTCGGCAGAGAACGTCTATATTTTAACTATGGCTGAGAGAGTTAGAATCAGAGTTCTCATTGAACCTCCCGTATCTAACAAAGCAGCGGATATCTATAACAACGATACGGAGAAGATCCGACTTCAAAAACGATTTGGACCCATCCTTACAAGCAATTGCCGATAGCGCACGACCTTTGGTTCAAAGGTCATTTTAGGTTCTTAGAAAGCTAAAGACAGTTACCCGCAATGTCTGGTATTAACTGACATCGAACAGCATTAGTCTAAATACTCGGTGACAATCACAAAGAGATAACTCGTCCTAAGTAGATAAAGTGATCTGTTATCTATTTAACGTCGGCGTCTGCCCGTCAAAATGCATCGCGGAAACAATTCCAATATCAAATAATCTTAATTCAAGTATTTGTCGTCACGTGACAGCTGACGTAGACTGTACAATCGCACAAACATACAACTTCCTATCGCTAACAGGTGCAGCAGTAGAATGCCGTCATATTAAGGGGTGTCATCTACCCCCATTCAAATCAATACTCTAAAGGAATCGATCTCGGCCGTAAAACTTGATCCTGTCATCGTGATGCGACACGATTATGTTACTGAAGGTCGACAAATGTGTGACTTAGCGAAGCGAACACACCATTTCATGTGTGACTGTGTGACACCTATGGAATACAATTGCGGCCAATATCAGTGTTATATATCGGCCGCGCCTTCGATTATTCCTGTGTCGTACCGACCAAGGTGCTATCGTGCCGTATGGATTGGCAAGACACGGACCTGTTGTCCCTGCCACGTGCATAGACATTATAGCCTCGGAGGGTCAGCCTAGAACACCCCTAGCTTAACAGGTCGGAAAATCCTGCACGCACGTCGAGGAACAAATGTGATCATAACGCAAGGCAACTCGAGATAGAGTAAATATTCAATACTTATCATGTAGAAATAGTTTTGGAAATTAGTTCCACGGTGGTGGATGCGTTAATATCACAGCGTTGGAATGCGTTCACAGGTCGTATGCGTTAATAGTAAAAAATTCAAAAGAGTTCTGGTTTCTAACAAGACCAATTGCAAAGGAGGAGTGAAAAAAAAGCTGAGATATTATTAGAATGGTATATAAACTGTTCTTAGGTTGTAATTTCAAATGTTGTAGGCTGGCCCTTGTAAGACAAACACTGGCATGAAGAAAGACGGAGAAAACGTGGAGCATAGTGTTCATAGCCTTGTATGCATCATAATAATATACGAGAGATGAGTACAAGTGTGACCAATTTGTATATGTCAATAGTAACTAAAATACATAGATTTCAACGAAACTACATAACCCTAATATAAATAATCCTATTATAACAATATAATATAGCAAAGTTATGTTATTAATATCACAACAGTTTTACATAAACTGAATTATTCCAAGATAGATCATAGAGGTATACAAGCATTGAAACGCATAGTTATGCTATATTTACTCTAAGACGGTTTATCTTTTTGCAAACATGAAAGATTCGAATGAACTATAAACGATATGAGTGTGCTTAGACAAGTTGTTTTACCCAAAAATTATAAAATATTTTACCACTAGAAATGCTAATAAAGATTTCCCTTTTGAAAACGCCATTACATTCCCGTAGACGTTAGACATAATACTAGTATCCCATACATTTGTATGTTTTTGACTGCTTGTAAATTGGACCTTCGTGAAGCTTGGCGACTCTTTAGTTCTATGACGTGTTAATGTCGTGTCGCAGTCAGGACGGTTATAATGATGACGTGTTAATGTCGTGTCGCAGTCAGGACGGTTATAATGATGACCA
Organism: Lepetodrilus ovalis; assembly: GCA_032361185.1. Taxonomy (NCBI): domain Eukaryota; kingdom Metazoa; phylum Mollusca; class Gastropoda; order Lepetellida; family Lepetodrilidae; genus Lepetodrilus; species Lepetodrilus ovalis. Next base: position 4,367 of record JAUTBQ010188236.1, on the reverse strand, counting down.
ACTCCCCAGAAACCAGATCCTCCTATCTCCAGCTGGGGCCAAATGGACCCATATTGAGCATGGTCGTCTTTCTGGAAGCAAACCAATCCAGCTCGTAGCTTTTAGTGACCTTTAACGACCTTCAGGTATGCAATGCATATTGGAAACAACGGCCATTATACTGTATACAGTCTAGCAAGTATCGCAAACATTGCTGTATATATTCCTAGATGTGCTTTTGCGCACACGCTATATAACACAACGCGATCACACCTTAACATACTATTCCAATAAGTAAACTTGTTGGTTTCAAAGTGTTGCACACCATAATATTATATCAAAATGACTAGAAATGAAATATATATTATATCTATCTGTCTATATATGTCTATATGTCTGTGTCTCTGTCTGTCTCTCTGTCTATGTATGTCAATTTATCTATCTATCTATAATAAAGAAATAACTCAAGTGGTGAATACAACCTGATAGGTCAAAATAAAAGCAGGAAACTGGACCGTAAAACGGATTATCGTGGTCTACTGTAAATGGATTTAATAGTTTGATGGGAATTTTAAAGATAAAAATCTAAGCGCATCGATGTGAACATATGTTGTTGAATCGATCTGCAATATAATGATGAATCGATTCACGAAGACTGAATCGCGGTTCGCGATGTTAGAAACGAAACGAAGATACATCGATGAATCGTGACAGCCTACATATTATTATTTTTTAAATTTAGTAAGGCTGCAGGCTATGTTCCATACTTTCAGCAATCATTGAGCATAGAACACAGCCTCTATATGTTACGGTAACGCGAAGGAGCCACTGATGATAGAAGTAATAACGGCACGTGTACGTTGTTTCTGCTGTGATATTGCTCCCTATCGCTTAGAGTATGATTGGCACTGATCTCATAGTCTCAGTATGGTATATTCAATGCAGCACAGCACAGATTCCTGACTACCACAGTATGCTGTTTGACACCAGTCAACATAGAAGTCAATATTGACCAACTCTCCAGACGTCTTGTAATTCACTCGTCCTTCGTGGCAGTTCACCAACCTTCGGAAGCCCTCGAGAAAGAGATCGACGCAGTGGCTGTAAGTCATCTCTCAACACTGGAAAGAGTATCAATATTCCCCCGTCTGATGCGACAGCATTGAATCATTGGAAAACACTGACGAATCAAATATTTGATAGAGAAAGCCAAATATCTGAACGTGTGTGGTTAGCGTTGAGTAGACAGGAACCAGTTACGCAAGAAGCGGTCCAGCACGCGCTTGCGCCTCTGCGTGGACAACACTAGAACCTTTATTAATTTACAGCCATAGTCAAACAACATTGCCGCTCATGATTTGTATGTTCCTATACGTACAGGAGAATACAGGAAATATCTGTAAATCATGTCTAACTATAGTTTTGGAAAGGGAAGCGGGTATTTGTATTGTTGCGCTTTTTGAAAAGAAGGAACACTGACCAATATCCCAATATGATCTAGATATCTTTACGGCTGTAGAATACCAGTAACGTATGTACAACATATTACAATAAGACGTATGATCCTTATACGGCTGATACAGAGGTTATCTGTACTCTAGGTGTGTATACCAATCTTGGTTGCAAATAGAACTGTTGAACGCGAAGATGATACCAGGCCAACAGTGAACAGAATAGTTCCAAAGTTTAGGCTTGTAGTCTGACACTCTATAATTTGAACTAAAACAAAAACAAATCTTTTTAAAAGCACGGCATTAAATCTTTGTGTCTTTAAATTTAGACAGCATTTTGGATTTTGTTTTCCCAAACCTGACTGTTTACCTTTTAAATACACACACGTTTTCAATATCCCAATAGCCCCCTAAAATAATATTTTCTTGCATTGGTTGACAAATTACCACACGGTGTTACATAACAATAGGTGCGACATAACAATAGAATGTGTTATTGTACATATCCGGATTTTTCTAGACCTGTCTGTTAGATGTCAAAGGTGTAACCGGTGATATGCAGATGTTTCTACCATTACCGTTGCAACCAGACGGACGAGAGGATTCCGTTGGAACTTAAAGCTACATCCTCACATGTAAATGTCTAAAGAATGTCGCAATTCGCCTTTCTGTGAGAATGTGTATACTAATGTAAATGTGACATTGTAATAAAGCACGCGAGCACTATGCCCTTCCTTGATACGAACATGTGCATGAGTAGAACTTTCATTGGTTTGTATGTTTAATTACGACATTATGGAGCATTAGTGCGACTTAAGATTGAAGTGGAGGAGAGAGAACAAGTCACACAAAGACAGGTTTATATCCATAATGTATGATTAATGTGACCGAGTCCCAGCTATGCTCATTAATCAAATGGCTTAATAAAGAATATGCTAATGACTGTTTAGACACAAAACTTGTTTGCGCGGGCTTTTATTATGTCCTCTTGCTACACTATTACGTTGAAACACTTAAATTGGACTTTAGAAGTCTGTGGTAAGCTAGCTCGTCTCTGGATAGTCCTTGTCAAAGACTCTTCGTGACATTTTATTTCGATTTTTAAACATTTAAAAAAAATATCTTTAATAGTGCCAACTAAAAAGAAAACACAAGTAAAAAACAACAACCATCATTAAAAATAGATGGCACGAAAGGTATTTGACAAGGACGTCATGAATCTGTGCACAACTCGATCAGCAATAATGGGCAATGCAAATCGTAGACTGGTTCTCTGGCTGGGGAGCGCAATAGTAGTTCATCTGACTTCCAAGGACGGCACATTAGACTACATGGAGCACAGCATCACCACAAGCATCACCATTGTCCCTGTGTGTTGATAACATGACACGATCTCGACACTCACCAAGTCCAGCTATCATCATTGGTTTGTCAGCACCATGTTCACTTCCAAAAGAGCATGCGCTAATTTAGTGCTACAAGTACGTCTATAAGTGGTGTCTCCAGCAGTAGAAACTGACATGCCCCGGCAAAAGTGAAACACGCTTCAAACAAAGAACTAACGATAGGTCGTGTATAGGAGAAATGTGGCTTATTTATATAGGAAAAAGGAAATATTTTTAGTATATGGACCAAAGCTCTTGATTTATATGCTTTGTTTCTATAATTGGTTTGTATTTAAAAAAAAAAAAAAAAAAACCTAACCATTAATGACAGTTCAATTTTACAGCAGTAATTATTACTAGCTGTGTGTTACAACAACATATTTAATAACACCAGTCTTTAATAGCTACTTTGAGAGGTGGAGAAGATTATAGTATTTTGGATAATCGTGGATGGTTATATCCCTTCTTCGCGTTCTCAACCACGACTACAAGAATAAGCAACATGTCGCGGAGTACATCTAGTATAATTGCCAAATCTACATATGCATATATACCTATATACACCTATACATACATCCTTGGATCTCTGCCTACAAAGGAAATGTCATTACAAGATTGATTCGTTTCAAAGGAATTCCGTGGTCAAATAGGAAATAAGTTGGAGACATGCATGTTTTCTCTAGGTTCCTATGGTTCACCAGTATTCGTCAGTATGACTGTAGGTCTTGCTTATGTGTGTGTGTTGTGGAGTGTTGGGGGTCGGGGTCAAGTTCCGTGCAAGATGTGACCAGGCATAAAGTAAACCTCATTTCGCAGTTTATCTACACTCAGTGTAATTATATTTTTTTCTGGAAACGACAGGCTTTATTTCGTTTCAACAAGTTGTCAAATACCATGTACGGGTATCGGGACATGATATTGAGTTTTCGTTTCTTTCTTTTTCTTTTTCTTTTAACCGGATACTATATAGCCTCTTCCAATAAGTCGGGGTTGCGTCCCTTTAAACCTCGTAAGTAGAGTGGTATGGCTAGTATAACAGTAGACCCTGATAATGAAGTTTTAGTATCTTTACAAAACGCAAACTTGAACAAAAACATTAGGAAACGACACTTACCGAGCTCCGCTAAAGCTGATCTACACTCGTCGTTAAAAGACCTACGGAATTAAATTAAAATGAGCACTATGATAAGCTACACACCGCCATTACAGACGTCTTGTCGGATATAGAATTACATGCAGTGAATTATGTATGTATCTATATTTTAAAACGATACAGTGGAGAGTTTCCGAAGGGGGCTATTGAACATTATTTATCAATGTTGTTCTCGTTTGAAACGTATTTAAAAATAAAACGTGTAATACCAGCAGATATTAGCACCACCATCCTCGCACACAAACGGTACTGATTACGTTAACACTTCAATTTACCCCTGGCTCACATCTTAGAGAAAAACACGTGTAAATAGCCAACCAATGAATAGAGAGAGAGAGAGAGAGAGAGAGAGAGAGAGAGAGAGAGAGAGAGAGAGAGAGAGAGAGAGAGAGAGAGAGA
>JAUTBQ010188225.1:0-10506 GCA_032361185.1 Lepetodrilus ovalis | reverse complement strand
TATACATCAAACTACAAAGACAAGATAATTATTAGTCCTGACTAATAATTATTATAAAATATGAAATTTATTATAAACATCAAGTGTTGGGGACTTAGTATACCAGTAAATAACAACTTTTGGGTATACAAATCAAACGTAAATAATCTCGGACAGAAATTCGTTTGGCCATTATCTAGGCCAATCAACCTTGATAATATGCCTTTAAGCCCAAACTTACAATGCGTTTGATTGATTGAATTAATGGAAATATTTCACCCATAGGCGACAAACAAAATTATTCACATAACCGTCATAATAACCAATGCAATTTACGTGCAACTTAGGGATTATGGAGTTGCATCGTTGCAAATGGGTGAAAGATTCCTGCGACATTAAACCACAACCGGGAAAATAAAAATGGGAATCAAACTCATACAAATTACAGTGAAAGCAATACCACTAGACCAATGTCCACATAAATGATACATAGTTGCCCAGAGATAGCTAAACTGTTTCGAGTACGAATTCATGCTCAACTCAATGTTCTGTTCATAAATCCTCAAAAATATATTTCCTTTAGTTTGAGCATGAAATTGTATTCAAACTTTTTTGTATTCTCAGCCCCTGGTTCTCCACTGACCTTAATACCAGAGAATCACGGACAAGGAACATCTAAAAAAAAAAGACCAGCTAATTAAAACTGCAAAATTCCCCCCCACTCTGCCATGGATACCTAAATAGCTCTGCGGATCCCAACACATGTCCCGGACTGCAATGTTCCCCACTGTTCCTGGACAGCCCGACACCCCGCAGGTATGCTTGAAACAACAATACCTGTCTGTCAGAGGGCGGCCCTGTTGCTAACGTTGGCAGTGGAACCTGGGCCTGATGGAATCTCTGAGATTCCCAAGAGTGCCAGGAATCCACAACAAAGAATCACTGATAGCTTTGACATTTCTGGTGTCAAATAGGTCTCGCCTTAATACATCATAATGACATCAGTACCAGTCGGCAAACACGAAGATGGGTTACCTGCGGGATGTTTTCGGTAATTATCCAGCCAGTGGAAGGCTGGTGCTAGTCATGAAGCGGAAGTGCCCCAAGTGGAATTCTAGGATGCTTTAGTCTTTTTACAAAGTGTAATCATTATGACTAGTGCGCCACGAGAATTAACTCTATTACTGTCAGCGAATAGTAGAATGTAGCGATATTTATGAAATTTACGTCAATTTTACCATATTATCTATCAGGCATGACAACAGACAATTGTGATTTCAGCAGAAATCAACCCCTGGATGGTATGTAGCAGTACTTTTTAACTTTACTTCAATTTTACCATATTATACATCAGGCATGGCATTATGAGTTCAGCAGAAAACAATCCAGGGCAAATAAATCGTCTCCTGTATTAAATAATCAGCAGATTTCCATGGATCTGCCGAAAATTGTCAGGCCCAAGGTGCGTTCAGGCTGCACTACTTTTCAATACATAGCATACGTAGTGCTACAGAAGCTGTTCAGCAAGCAGTATGTATGATATATGAACAATTTTTCATGGGTCTGTGCCACGTTATTTGTAGGAAAAGTAGCATAGTAAATGTAGTAAATTTAGTGCAACCTGAACGCACCCCAGATCAATTAAAACTGGCTGGATTCTGCGACTTTGGAAACTAATCAATCTAATGTATATAGGTCTACTGGTTAATAAGATACACTTATTCAGCTATGGCAAGTCTTCTGTAGTTGTATAAAAATCCAATCTGTTGACAAGAACTCTATTGTGTACATTTACTGGTTAGTATTCACCTTATTTCTGAAGTTGACTTCAATTTTACCATGTTATCTATTCAACTGGCCGGATTCTGTCACTTTGAAAACAAATACTTACCGATATATATGTTTCCGTCTAAGGTATAGATTTACTGCTTAATAAGATTCACCTTTTAAGTTATGGCACACCTGTGGTTGTATCAAAACTAATATAACTAAATTAAAAAGAAAACAATCAAACACATGCACCGATATGCTACTGACATTTCTGAACGACATGAATACATGAAATTGAATATAAACAAATCTAATCTAACAAGATATATATTTATTTTCCTTTCACCGTTACCCACATGGAAAGGTTCATATAATTCAAATAATCTAACAAGATATAAATTTATATGCCTTTCCCCATTACCACATGGAAAGATTCATATAATTCATAGACTTTAAGGCTCTGCTGACTACTTTATCAATGTCGGTCAACAATTTATAACGCACCATGCGGTTTATTCTCCATTAGATATCTACTAAATCACCAATGCTAAAAAGTCAAAACACCTTTAAGAATCTCACCCCAGGCTGCGTGAAGATTACAATTGGCGAAGCCATTACGAGGGCAAATACCCATACTGTTAAAACATTAGCCCGTGATTGACAAGCCCAGTTACCTAGGAGGAATGACACACACCTCATGGTACAATAATAATTAATAATTCCAATGTTCTACCTAACATAAAGCCTACTCCACATCGCATGATGGACCCATGATGGACTGGCTGGTCCAGTCGTGTCATGTGACGTGTTATGAAATATTGGTGGACTGCAATTGATTTTTCCGTTTGCCCGACGCTGTTGGAGATGACTGAATATGTTTGGTCTCACAGATGATGATTGTCATATAGTATGATATAGCTGCAACATGACTCGACCATTTAGTCGTGTAGTGAGAATGTTTTGTCACGACTCAACTGGACGACTATATACTAGGATCCATTGGTATCCAATGATGTTACTACATTATTTCATGCGATATAAAAAATGTCAATGCCGGAAACATTTGCAACAGAAAGAGGGTAAATCCATTCTGGTTTTCTCGATTGCCATTCACTTAACAATCTCATCCTACTGGGTACCCATTCTCTGCAGAGTGAACTAAACCACTTGCCTATAAGATGAAAAAAGTTTTTTAGCCTTCATCACAGTGTGGGGTAGGAAGAAATCCTGGATATGCTCAGGTTGTATAACCAAGCCGTCACCCAACCATGCACTAGTCAACACCAATCGTGCTCAACTTTCAACCCTAGTGGTACCCATGCAATACAGGGCACCATGTGCCACCATTTGATTTGGGTGTTTACAATCTTAAATTCATACCATACCAAACGAAAAAATCAGACAGTAGGATAAGAAAGAGATCACAGCCATAACTTCTGTCTGCTAGGATAGACTGGGCAGATGTTGCATCAGTCTCCAAGGAAATGCAATAATCTTGGCTTGGTGAATATTCAGATAAAATTCTGCCAAACTTGGCTTATATCAGGAATCATTCCCTCCAGAGAAATGAAAACTTCATTGAATGCATAAAAAGTGTCTAAAAATTGGCCATGCATGTATTTTATAAGGTCATTTAGATCTTAACGTTTCTTTTTGGAATTTGTAAGAAAAAAAGAAAATCAATTGGCAATTATTTTTCTCAGACAGTGAAAAAATATTCCAACTTCAAGTAGTATTTTCTTTGAAAAGGACGTAGAATTTACAAGTATACAAACAATTATTTTCAGATATCTAAACAAAATAATATAATAAATACCATATTTATATAGCGCTCTTTTCATGCTTTTAGCCTGTTCAAAAGCGCTTTACAACATCTATACAAAATAAATAAATAATAATAATAATAATAATAATATATGCATTTATATAGGGAACAATACACCACCTCTAAAGTATAAAGTGCCAGAGTTCATACAAATGATAAACTGCCACCCACCCACATCATACTAGGATGGGTTGTGGGATTGGCTGCGCACTAAACTCTACAATTATATGAAAGGTAACATCTATATATCCCATCCGGGACAACTTCATACCTTTTCTACACTGAAGAGCAGCACATCTGTGGTGAATTATTGAGGTGCATTTTTTTTATATATTTTTTTTATAATTATCAGCTTAGACTTTGGTTCATCTGAACAGATTATGTCTTACCATGGGTCTTACCATTTAATTTACCATGGTTATCACCATGAACTTTCAGATATATACTAAATACATTAGTCTACCTGCTATTAGTGCAGTGTCCCAGTACATACGGGTATATACAGTGTCCCCTCGATATAATGCAGAAGTTGAGGTCCATGATATACTCCCTGCCTTATAGTACCCGCCTTATACAATATTACAGGGAAATAACGAAAATATAAAATGGGATACACGTCTGACCCCACCTTATATCCGAATCCACGGTGTATCTGACTGTGTTATATCGAGGGAACACTGTACATGCTATCGGGGTGACATCAGTTACCAGCAAGACTATGTTGCCTCACTGGGGCTTTAAATCTAAACCGTAAAAATACGCTCCTGGGAGGGAAAGGATTTAAACATACAGCGATCAAAATTAACACTAGTCCACTAGCCTGCGCCATTTCTCCTAATGCTAAAGGTACCTAAGGACTTGTATTATTTGTATCACTATTATGACTATAATAAGTTTTAAACTTAATTTCGATCCCTGAACATGTCACTGGCCCTGGGCAATTAAACCCGATTATCACCATAATTATTGACGTTGGGTCAAAGATTGAACTAATTAAAGCCTGTTAATTAATTAGTCCTTGCATTTTATTTTGTGAGCTATTGATTATGGAGTTTAACGTTGCTGTGGAAATCTTTTGCCCATTTGCTACGAGATATATGTCCAAGAAGATAAATTACAAAGGCTAGAATTAGTCCATATTTTCACTTTTATTAACATAATCCTGCTCTCTTCAGATGTAGTGTATGAAGAACATTCACTGAGACTTGGCATTGAGGATGTGGCACAAGTAGTTTTGCATACATTCTAATTATAATCTAAAGTATTAAACTTCAAATATATCCTATATAAATGATAACATCCTCCAAAGAATTGTATAATATAAAAAGCTGGGATTTTTTTTGTACAAAGTCCTTTTAAAAACATTGACTAATTACTTCATCTGAAGTATCTATTTCAAAGCCATCCTGAATAAAGAACTGATCCTACAAACAGACCTCTATCGCACAGATAAGGAATAATTGAACCAGTGGCATACATCCCAAGGCCAGTTTCACTTTGGTAACAATCTGGGATTTTTCTACAAAGTATACATGAGACACCTGTTTACATCCTCTTCTTGTAATCCAGTCTACATCTACACGCAAAAAATACGAATTTTATACAAAAAATAAAAAATCTCAACTAGAATATTCTGAACATAAAGCACCTGCTTGCATCTTCTTCTTGTGATCCAGTCTAGATCTATCACATAAAAGGTTTTTTTAAACGGCCCAAACAAACCACAAAAGAAACAATCCAAAAATAAATAAATAAAAAATACCCGTTCATTTTTTGAAAAAAATATTTTAATATTTTTTTAAGCGGCAACAGATAGCATCAATTCATCCATGTGTATCCATTCCAGACAGCTTCGGTTCAACACCAATATTGGAGGTCATCGTCTCTGCATAGTAAAGATTATGGGTGCCATGATGCCATGATACACCTACCTCATGATAGGATACATATCGTGATACTAGCCTCAAGATACTGTATGTATTTTTTTTAATACCGTTAGTAACATTTTAAATGGAGAGCTATGAACCTGTGTAGGTTATTTCCTTTTATGTTCAGTACAAATCACGAATTCATAGGCTCCTTTCATATTCAAATAGTATACATCAGTAGAATTTATTAAAAATAATTTACTTTCATCCTCCGAGACTATTGAGTCTAGGCCGATACGTTAGCAATGCACTCAGCCACAGTCTCCCACAACATAGCACTGGCCAAGTATTTACAGTTCAGAATATTGCTGTACAAGAAGTGCACTGCCTCTTACAGCAATGAAGTTCAAAATCTTCAAGGCACAATATTGACAGTAGCACTTGTCTGTCTCCATGTGAACGTCTTAGAAACACTCTCACTTCATATCCCAATAAAGTAAGTCGGTCCCGATGTAATTTCTTTGTTCTAGCCTACTCACGGACGTTATGCTTACACCATACACCAACTCATCACCATCATTCCAACCAAAACTACTGCCATCACACAATCTCATGAAATATAATTACAACTTACTCACACAATAAATGCCAACGCTGTGTCATACCAACAGTCAGCAGCGCTTTCCAACATTGGCTTCATGTCACATTCCAACTTTACCAGCTGTAAACTTTTACTTATTTAGCAAAGGATGACATCTTGATTTTATTTTTACCCTGTTACCCATTCTCTATGTCATAGTTACCTTCTGCGAATATAGTTTTTGAAAACGTTGTGTTTTGTTAGTTTTAACTATCAATATAAGGAATGACGTCAGAAGCCACTGGCTTTATGGCCTCATAAAGGTAAGTGGGTTCACATGAGCAAATCTACCATAAAGCATATGAGGCCATAAAGCAAGAGGCTTCTGACATCATTCCTTAAATGTGAGTACTAACATAAGGAAACCCTATGTTGTACTTGTATAGTACACCTCTAAGGATAGTTATTTTACCAGAGGTTGACCAAATTACATCCCCTTGAAATAGGCTACCAAGTACATGTAATATACAGCAAACATTACCTTACAACAGTGTTCCTAAAGTTATTTTGATTAATTTCTGAAGTTACTTTGATCAGTATAGCAAAGCCCAGTAGGAAGAGATTGTGATGTGAATGTTCACCCTAGTGCCAGCAGCTTGGTTGTATACTCCCCAGGGAGTCGAGATGGAATCTGACAGCACAGTGCTCTGCTGACCGGGGTAATAATGTGAACGCCAATGAGCAGCAATGGCTGTAAAGCACCATTGAAAATACGTAGTATTGAAAGGGTGCTAAATAAATATGGCATAATAATAATAAAGACACATGTGAAATAGTGCAGTTATATTACATCTTTGAAAAAAACCTACACTATATATTGCAATAGTAATAATGAATAAAACGGTATTCGTAAAACATCTTTAATGTCATAGATAAGATTTGGTTCATTATGTTACAATGAGGTGTTATGTTCTTTATCTTTTATTGAGTACGTAGTATATATTATTAATATTGGTATTCAGACGAATGGTATAAATAAAATGTATGATACAATAAACACCTCAAGTCTATTTTGCTTGTGAACCCAAATATCATCTACAGTTGGTGTAGCACAATAGAAACATAGTAATATGAATGTTCCTTATGGTAACTAATTTTACCAGTTTAGCATGTTTTTCAATAATATAACACCAGTTTAGCATGTTTTTCAATTATATAACATGTCAGAAGAAACATAGTCATTATGTACAGGTATAAAGTATTCAATGAACCCCCAAATGACTTAAATAACATATTTTTGAAAATCAGGTAGCAATTTTCCAAATGGCTGCGATGGCCACTTTGGAAGGAATTTACGATTGCTCCAAACCTGAAATCTCTTATATAGTCATGATCTACCTTTCTGTCAAGTGTGATGCTTCTATGAAAAAAACACCCCACAATTTGATGATAAGGCTCTTAACGGCTTGAGTAACAACCTACATGTGTAGATTCTCAAAGTGTAATACAAGTAGCCTTCATCGGATCAGCTGAGCTCTTTATCTTATTCACTGCGGCAAACATCCAGGGGTATAGATCTCTTGAGACTGTGATCTGATGAAGTCATGTGAGGCAACCATGATCTAATGACATCATGAATGGCGACCGTGATCTAATGACATCATGAATGGCGAACTTGATCTAATGACGTCATGAGTGGCGAACTTGATCAGATGACGTCATGAGTGATGATAATGATCTAATGACATGAGTGGCAATTGTGATCTAATGATGTAAGTGGTGATCATGATCTAATGATGTCATGAGTGACGAAAATTACCTAGTGACTGTGATCTAATGACATCATGAGTGGTGACCATGATCTAATGACATCATGAGTGGAGACTGCAATCTAATGACATCATGAGTGGTGACTGTACTGTGATCTAATGACATCATGAGTGGTGACTGTGATCTAATGACATCATGAGTGGCGACCGTGCAGGTATAGAAGGTCAAACAGAAGATTCTGTTCACACTTGGGTCACCTCGACCCGACGAGCTCGCGAGTAGCGATAGTGACGATGGTGTTGAAGTCGATGTGCATGTGGCTCCTCCAGAACCTCCGCACTCTGCCCCACGTCCGCACGGGGAAGCACGGGCTGTCGATCCCGTAGAAGATGCGGGCGATGGCGCGACCGGTGGGGCTGTGCTCGTCGCGGTACAGAGTGATGAACTGACGCACGTCCACGATCAGCTGCTCCAGGTCTCGACCAGACGCGATCTGAAACAGCAACGTGAATGTGATACATATTTACTCAACAAGATTAACTTAAGGCCAGCAGATGTCAGGAAGCTCTCTACCAAATATTGGAACTCAGAACTGGTGTCAACGTGTCCTCGAAGAGAACTCAGTACCTGGAACTTGTCGACGCTTGGAATATCTTCGTTACTAAATGTGTCCAAAAAGGCTATTGGCCCTTAGTTAATTTTGTTGAGTATAATAACAAATAAGCTAAATCCATGTTGTGTTGGATTGGGTGATTTGCACTCTCAGTGTCATACGACATGTGCTGAAATTTTTCAAAGCCGCTAGCTTTTTTCTGACAAATTGAGGAGCCCTATTGTTTTACGTCACAGCAGGAATCTTTCATGCATACGCAACCATATCCTACTGGGTACCAATTTACAACTGGGTGGATTGGAGCACTGCTCAATGAGTGTAATGTGATGGCATGAGTAAAGACCCAAACCGTGTACTTCTGGGACGCGAGGTAGACCTGTTACCTGTAGACCCGACCTGCGCGCTACTCGTGGTATTGATAAGATACCTTGTCATCCTTCCCAGCGTCCTCTTCCATCCGCTCCTGAGCAGATCTCTCGTCATGGAAGAAGTTTTCCATCTCCACTCGCAATTTGTCGCTTTTCTTCAAGTCGGCTTCGTCAGAACACATCCAGTAACTCTTGTGGGAGGCACTGTAGGAATACAGGAAACCATGGTAACAGTGTGCATGTGCGCATGTGTGTGTGAGTATGTGTGTGTGTGTGTGTGTGTGTGTGTAAACTAACCTCAACTGATAAAAAAAATATCAAACTACAACATCAGAAAAACCCTGAGAAGTTGCCATGTTCATTACAAAATATTCAGACAGTAGTGCCAATGGTGGATCCAATGATAACACAGACCCACTGATTTCTTTGGTAGGCACCATCTACCCAGAACATAACTTCCAGGCTCAGGTTAGTCATGTCAAGTCATTACTGACCTATTTCTAAAGATACCGTAACAAAAGGACTACCACTTGAAGAAGCTAATTGTTACCTATGCAGACAGTTGTAGAGCAGATTGAGCTGGAACAGTTCTGTCCCTTCCTGCTGTGTCACTCTTCTGTGCAGGAAGTCAATGATGCCATCCATTTCCTCCTCTGTCAGATCGCCCGGGGAATTCAGATGGAAAGCCAGGTCTGAGAACTCGACCATGACGCCAGATTTGGCAGTGCCTTGACCTCCTGAAAGACCAGCATGCAGTTACAGCATCTACACTACCATCTGGGCATGTCTTCACAAAGCTGTGTCCACCAACAGTACATAGCACTTTCACAGTAGACTGAGAGAAGAACTGGCAGGTATGAATGTGCTATGGGCTTAATGGATACACGATAGGTTTATGAAAGGATGCCCAGCTTGTCATATTTGACAAATGAACAATAGTCTCATAATTCATCAGGATTAAGATGGTGTCTACATTTTATTTTACATATCTCTATCTTTCTCTCTCTCTATCTCTCTCTCTGTCTCTTTCTCTATCTCTCTCTTATCTCTCTCTCTGAATTGGGGTTTAGAGCCAATTTCAAGATTCTTTCCCTAATATTATGGCTTGAGGAAAACTGTAATATCCCTATAGCACTGAATGTTGCAGTACACTTGCAAGCACTGGCTGGTACTGACAGACCACTCATGATCATTGCCATGGTACAGACAGCATTCTATCATGATCACGCCAGAAAGGTAACTCTTGTGAACATTGATACCAGGCTGCCTGGACAGGATTTGAACCAGGGGCCTGTGGCTCTGAAGTCCAATGTTCTACCATTGTACTACCATTTCACCATTTGTTATTCAATTAGTATTGGTTTCAGAGCTACATGTCTGGCTATAAAACGACATTTTACACATTACATCTCACACTCTTACTGCTGGATTGGGCACAGCTCATTAGAGCATCTCTGGTTGCCTTCAGCACGGAGAGAGTTAATCACATCTCTGTGACATAGGGCAGCTCCAGTTGCCTCAAGTGGAGAGGAGGTTAACATTGACCCACCCAGTTGGTTCCAGAAGGTAGGAGGCTAACATTGACCCACCCAGTTGGTTCCAAAAGGGAAGATGTTAGTCATTGACCCACCCAGTTGGTTCCAGCAGGCAGGAGGCTAACATTGACCCACCCAGTTGGTTCCAGAAGGTAGGAGGCTAACATTGACCCACCCAGTTGGTTCCAAAAGGGAAGA